>LNAC01000335.1:426228-491584 GCA_002007465.1 Ailurus styani
GGGGTGGATGGGGGGGTAGATAGACAGAGGGGTGTAGGGAGGGGGGAAAGTCCAGAGGGGAGGTGGTGTGTGGACTCCTGTCAGAATGTGAGTGTGGGGCGGGAGAGGCGTGAGGACGGACCAAGACGACCTCCGGAGGAAGCACGTTTCATGTCCCCGGGTCACGTTTCCAGTGGGCAGGGGTGTCGACTGTCCAGGTAGGATTTCCCCATCTCCTGCCTCTGGTGTTTATGGCTCTTTCCTTCTTCCCTTTCAGCTAGTGGAGCATTACTCTTACAAACCAGACGGGCTGCTAAGAGTTCTTACCGTTCCGTGCCAGAAAATTGGCGGGCAGACAGGTGAGTCCCTGTGACCTTGACAGTAACCCGTCTGCCTTTACAGTCAGCCTGTCCCAGATCGAGGTGGGACGCGGGCTGGTTTTCCCCGTTGGTAAAAGATGGGGTCGGGTCACTCCAGTTAATCACACGGTAGCCGATAGCTTTAACTGGAGAAAGCGGGTTAATTCTACTTGCGCGGGTGAGGGCGCTGCGCGAAGGAGGAGAGACCGCTTCTGGGGCCGGCCAGCTGACGGTCAGGCTAGCGGGGGGAGCCGCTGGGTGTCGGGGATTTAGCCGTAACTGTCCCTGCTCTCTCCACCCAGGAAACATCAACTTCGGAGCCCGCGCGCCCCTCCCAGGAGCCCATCCTGCGGTAAGTTAGGAGAGCCGGGCCCGTGGGAGGAGCTGCGTGCTAGCCCGGGACAAGCATGGGGTAGCCCGAGGATTAGCCACGGTTGTCCCTGCCGCACTGATAACCTGCTGCTGCGGAACGTTGGCTGGATTGGCCTACCTCCAGTTCCGGGCCAGCCAAGTTCATGTCTTTGTAGGTTAGACCGGGATGCCCAGTGTTAAATCAGAACTGCGCCTCCCGGCGGCTTTGGGGAATGGCGGGCAGGACCCAGGAGACCAGGAGACCGCGCACACGGTCCCTGGACTGAGTCTGCAGTCCAAGATGTCTCACTGAGCTTGTCCGCCCGGCTCTTCGGTGAGAACATCGTTAACAGATGCCTCGAACTTTCCGGAGAGCTGGTTGGACGGCAGCTCAGCGGAGGAGGCTTGGGTGGGGATGGATGTTCAGCAGATCAGATACGAGAAGCCTGCAGAAAGGGCAGAACGCAGCTCTCCCTCCGCGTCCGTGGGAGGGGAGAATGGGACCCGCCCCACGTGTCCACGCAGGCTTGCCCCACACACGCCGGACGGCATCATTCCCCCTCTCTCCCTGCTCCAGACTGGTCCACGCCGACAGCCAGATTTATACTCAGGGGAGGAATCAGGTCCTGCTCCTTTTGGGGATCTCGGTGTGGACCTTCAGTGTCCTTTAATACCATCTCTGAAGTATAAAAATCCCCTCTCGGGAGCTGTGGGCATCATGTCTCCCTGTTTCCCTGTTAACCCTTAAGAGACAGAATCAGCAGGAAGCGGAATGTCCATTCTGCCCACGGTAAGGGTGCTTGGCCGCCCCCAGGCTGCAGCCACATTGAAGCAGGGAGGCTCCCCCGGGGGCAGCACCTGTCACCCGATGCGGGGAATGGAATTTGCTAAAATACCAGTGAACTTCAGCACCAGTATCTCAAATAGAGCCCCTGTGTGGAGCCGTGCATCACCCAGTAGGTTCAGGAAGTTAGGTATTTTGGAAACTCTTTTCATCGACCGTACCTGAATGCATACAGAAAAAATGCGCATGCCCTACGTGCCCAAATCAAGGAATCTCCACAAACCACGGAACCAGCCCCCTGCAGAAATAACAACAAAATGGGGCAGTCAGACTCCCTTCTGGTTTCTTTAGAATGATTTGTCTCATCTGCGATTTAGCGATCTGCATGAGACGGGGCTACAGAATGGGGCGGCCCTAACTCTGGAGCTTCCCATGGGAAATGTTGACCATAGTATTTTTCCAGATCCTTCTGCTCAGGGGGCGGGCTTACCCTGAAAGCTCCCTCACGACCCAGTGCGGCGGGCGGTGAATCCCTGCCGCGGGGTGTGGAGGGGGTTGGAGGTGTAGACGCGAAGCGAGACGAAACAGCATGTCATGTGTTTGCCTTCTGAAACATTGACTCTTCCCTCTTTGCCGTTACGGTTTCTAGACGTGGTCGGCGGGTGGAATAATCTCCAGAATCAAATCCTACTCCTTCCCAAAGCCGGGCCACAGAAAGGTGCTAACGCGTCCCCCACTTGCTCTCCCCCGGAGTGGTGGACTGACCCGCGCTCCAGCCCGGCTGCCGTCCGTGTGCGCTGCGCCCTCCGCCCCCCGTGTCCCGCCTCTGTGCTCTCCCGCCTGCCGTGTGTGGGTCCCTGTCCCTGCCGCCCCGTCCGCGCCGCGGCGTGTCCTGCCTGCTCAGTGTGCGCTTGCACGTCCGGGGGTGGCACGGGAGGGGCGCGGGGGGTGGGGGCCTCGTGTCTAGAACCGTCTCCCAGGAAGCCGAGGGATCTGTGGCCAAAATCTCGAGTTGCTGAGCGCGGTGGTGGATTATGTCAAGTACGTGCTGCTGGACGAACGGGGACCGGGGCTCGTGGGGCTGGAAGGGGGCATCTCAGGCTGTTTACCGCGCGGTCGCCGCGGGCCCCACACCTGCATCAGGGCTGTGGAAGACCTAGAAAGTCAAGCGTGGAATTTGAGGGCTACATGCGCCCTGTTTCTTTACGAAGCAGTTAAGTTCAGCTTGGGATTCATTTTTTGTTGGGTTGCATGATTGAGTTGTGAGAGAAAAAGCCAAGTTTTTTAAATGATTTTTATTTATAACAAATCATCTCTGTATATGTGTGTGTATGGGTTACTTTTTTTTCCCTTTGTATTATTTCATTGGTGGTAGGAAGTTGATTCTTTCATTAATAATTCTTTCCATTTGCATACCAATTGGTATTTTTTTTTCAAACATTTCAACCATACAGTTGGGCATCGACTCATGATGGAAGGTGCCGGAAGTACTTGCTAGAAACAACAGAAATGAAAAGTATAAAATCTGAGGTTTGATTGGGGAAGAATTTTCCAGGTGGGCAGTCAGACTCCAGAGGAGAGTTGCATGGATGGCTGAGGAGCAAGTTCCCTGATAAACGGAATGGAGTAGCTGTCTGTTTGAATGTCGCGTGGGCAGGTGGTGTGGACCGGCCCACGGAACCTCAGCTAGGATGTGGCGGTGTTTTGTGGGAGCCCCGGTCAGGGCTTCCCGCAGCAGGGCAGGCGTGTTAAGAGACAGGGACCAGGTTGTCAAGGGGACACGTTCTCTGGAAGCTGCCAGGCCCGGTAGGTGATTGAGGTTGTGGCCCGGAGGAGGTTGGCATCCGCCAAGGCAGAACCCTGTGGCTGCCCCCTCCAGCCTGCATGGCCCAGGACCCCCTGTCAGCATGCATCCTTTCTCTTGGGAGAGGGCTCCGTGGGGACCCCAGGACGGCAGCCCAGAGGCCCGTAGCCCAGCAGGAAATAGCCGCGATGATACAGAGCATCTTCTGATTCATGCGTTTCAATCAAGAGTCATCTTTTTGAGGCTATAAATACAAATTTAGCTCAAACCAGTGACTTCGCTGTCATGTTTGGGGTCAAACACAAGACACAAGAGCATTTAGTCGAACGCTGCATCGACAACCCTTCGTAGAACAGCTCAGGGCGGGACACGTGGCCTCCACCGTGCCCAGAACCCCTCACTCGCCAGCTTCTGTGGCCTCTCCATGCACAGGGCCTGCGTGGCAGCCGTGGAGGAAGCCCTGTGGACGTGGGCCACGCCGCCGGTTGCCACGGCTCGATCTTTCGTTACTCCCTTTATGATACGACAACGCACAGCCCCCCGCCCATGTGCAGGCCCAGAGACAGGCAGTCTCCCTGTGCATGGACCACATGCTGTGCGTGGCTTAGTTCTGTGGCTCTAAGTGCAGCATTCAGGGGTCCTTCATGGGAGCATGAGCACGTAGAGATTTGTATGTAAAACACACACACACTTACCTAGGCACATATATGCCACATGTCCACATTTAGATGCACACACATCTCTACATGCGTGCACCTACACACACACACACACACACAGGTTTAGCACAAGGACTGGCCTCACACAGGGAGAGGGGCTGACTAGGCAAATCCCGTATCTGTAGGGGCAGACCATCAGGAAGCGTAGGTCAGGAGCAGGGTGAAACCTCCCAGGCATGGCTGAACTTGTGGTCCGCAGCCAGGGTTCAACATACTCTCCGATTTTCTCTCTTTTTCTCTCGGGAAAGCCGCCGCTCTCCCCAAAGGACTGTCGACTGATTAATCCAGGCCCACCAGGATGATCGCCCTAATTTAAATCAGCTAATTGGGGATTTTAGTTATATCTGCAGAATCCCTCCATAGCAGAAGCCAAATGACAATTTGATTCGATCATGGAGGACTCGAGCTCAGACTAGCCATGTGAACACATCAAAAAGCCAAGAAACAGTAACCCAGCCTGGTGAGGAGAGGAGACTCAATGGTCACCCCATCGCTATCCCAAGCAGGTTGGAGCCAGCTTATGTCACTTGCAGCAACTAAGGAAATACCCAGAAATGATGCAGTAGATCTTTGCACTAAAGGAGAGCATGTCTGTATTTCTTACACTATCAATATATAGGTAAGACTACCTAAAATAGCAGTAAGACTACCTAAAAATAAAGACGTATCATCAAAGGAAATAATAAACTGGGATTGAGTATGGGTCATGATGATACACATGCTAGGTTAGGGTCTTTAATATGTAAAGAGATTCTGAAAGTCAGTAAAAGTTTTAACTAACAGGCACATGACTACCTAAGTAGTCTGTAGTAAAGCAGATATATTTCCTATTTAGGAAAAAGGTAGAAAACGTGAACATAGGAGAAGCTGTTCCATTTCATAATAAGAGAAATGCAAATGAAAACTAGGTGCCCTGTTATGTCCACTTGTGAAATGGACCCAAGTAAAAACCGACAGGAAGTACAGTGAGGGTGTGGTGAGGACGCCCTCCCACACTTCGCTGGAGGAGTGTGAGATGATGCAGCCTCTGAAGAAGGCAAGGTCACACCATCCATCCAAAGTAAAACCACATCTGGCTTCTTAACTGCAATTTCGTTTCTAGGAGTGTATTATTCTTGCGTTTATGTGTAACCATGTGTCCACGAAATGTTTATTCCAGCATTGTGTAACTGACAAAGTCTGGAAACAAAAGTCTGTCATTGGGAAACAAACCAGTTACAATAAAATTCATACAGTGAGAGGCAGCTGAGGTCTAGAATTACTCCCAAGATCCAGTGTTAATTACAAACAATGGATATGTGCTGATAGAATGTAAAACCTTCTGGAAGAAATACAGAAACCCAGCAGTGAGTGTTCTCATTACTGTGGGAGCAGGAAACAGGAGTGTCAGGGAAACCCTATTCCACCGTAAACCCCGTGTGTCTTTGCAAATTCATACCTTTCAAGTTCAATCAATTTTGTTAAAAGAGAATTAAATATTAGAAAGTAATGAGTCTGATTAATAACGGGAAATACTTTTCTAGCAAAAGAAAAAAGGCTGTTGCCTATTTAAATTTATAACAACTTTGAAATATGTGTTGAATTTTCATCAATGCCAAAAATATCACACCATTGAAGGATTGTGTGATTTAAGTATGGATTAAATGTATTTTAATTGCTCATCAGAAATATTTTTAGGTGAGCTGGTGTTTATGTTTTCGCCAATAGAGGAGGAATTTTCTATTAATTAAGCGGTCATGGGAAAGGACTTACAGGAATTATGTCAGATCCCATCTGTTTAGGTAAGGTGCAAATGACTTCCTTGAGATTGTCAATTTGATTGGTATACATGATTTTTTAAAAATAAATCAGGCCAAATAGGACACGTCAGAACTTGAATTAATTCTAGCATGTGGGTAGTTACTGAAAAGTATGTTTTGACTTGAAGAGGACTGTTAATTAGATATTAGCGATTTCATAATAAAAACTGAAGGGCAGGTCTATTTTAAATTTTTTCCTTAGAGACTGGGAATACGTTTGTCCTTAAAAATGCCAATGAAGTTAAGTAACTACGAAATGTAAATACGATTCATCCTCTCCCCTGCCCTCCAGAATAAAAACTCAAGGGGAGGGTCTATGTTAAAGTTTCCTCCGATATGAGGGAGGCTTTGGCCCTTAAAATATAAATATGAAATTAACCAACGGATGTCGGTATGATCGACCCTCCCCCTCCTCTCCAGACACTTCCTTTAAAGGCTGGACGTCCTTAAATGAATGAAGACCCTCCGGCTCCTAGAACTGAGGCACCTGTCTTGGTCCTTGACGCACAGAAACCTGTGCTCTGTGAAGGAGAAGGAGTAGTGTGGATGAGATCATCCTCAGAGACGGGCTTCCTCCTCCTCATTAGAGGCACACTCCCTAAAACGCGGCCCAGCCTTCACCTGCGGCTCAGTGGTGACAGGTGTTCCAGAATTTCCAGTTCAGACCCCTTTCTCCTGCTTTACTCCAGCACCTGCCCTGATGGCTGGCTGCTCGGAAGGCTTCTATTTAAACACGCAGTTCGCTAGGACTGAGCTGGAAGAGCCAAAGAAGGGAAACGGTTGTGACGTCACCCCCGTCGGGTGGTCACGGCGAGGTGCAGGGACAGACCCGGGAGAAAACGTGTGGCCGTGTCATTATCGGGGCCACCCCGCAGCCCTCTGCTCCTGAGGTCGGGAGGAGTGATGGCGGAGGTCAGGGGTGGGTCCGCGTGGACCAGAAGCAGACACGGTCACTTTCCGTGCCCCGGCGGGGGACGGGCTGCCCTGGGGACCGTGGCCACTCCCGCAGAGACCGGAGCTGTGAGGCCGGCGGACTCTCTGTCACCGCGGCTGTGACACGTCTGTGGTCCTTTCCTACTGCCGCGTCTGATCGGGAGAGGTCTGTCCGGAAGCCTAGACGTGGAGGTCTAGGTGGACGTTAGGACCCGGCACGATGCTCCAGATCACCCGGGGTGCAACACTTCTGCACCCCTGCTTCACCCAACACACTTTGCTTAGATATTAGCACAAAAGTGTGTGCACCCAACATGCTTCAGTCTGCAGTTAAGCCTGCCCAGTAAGGGTCCAGGCATCATGATTGAAGACCTAATTTGGTCTAATTTTTATTACCGCGCAGTGACCCGTTTTTACCTCCGTTGCAAAACTTCGCAATCACACGTGGTCCTTGGAGGGCGAACAGGAAGGTGGCTAGCGCCATCTAGTGGTGGCCCGCAGGCCGGACTCGCCGTGAAAATGGGGGGAAATGCACCCACTCACATTCCACGGACACCTCATGCTCTATGCGGAAAAGGTGATGGTATTGATTAGGGCAGGAAAAAATCACCAAATAAAGCAGAAAGAATAGTAACCGGTGATAGGATAGGCCAGCAATGTGTTTTTCATTAAATTTTAATGCTAATCCGTATGTTTGCAATTTAGCATCACTTTTCACGAAGTCTTCGGATTATTTTCAGCTGAGCATTGGATCCCAGCAGGCGCCGGGTGTCGTGCTAAGCGGCACATCCATTCAACACTTTAGGAACGACGGACTTGTGTTGTGACTTCACCATCACATCACCACCGCCCCGTTAACGGACACAACAGAAAATGCCCCGTTTCTTCCGAAGAACATTCTCTGAGGGTTGTGCCGACCTCCGTCCCAGGGAGGTGACCCAGGGGCCCGGGCAGGGAGCGGAGGTGGTTCCTGAGGGGCTCGCGGGGCTCGGCCGGGCGGGGAAGGCTCGGAAGGGCGCGGGGTCTGCGTGACCGCGGTGTGTGCAAGAGCAACAGCTCTCCCTCCCTCGGATGCCCTGGCGTCCTCGCCGCCCACTTGTACACGCCTGCCTCGGCTTTAGAACCTGCCCCACAGGCTTCCGATGGCAGCTCCGCGCATTCTGGCCTGACTTGAAGTCCTGCTGTTCGGGAGAGCACTAGCTGGGGACGGAGCGGCGGCCCGGGACAGCCCGTCCTCGGCGGGCAGAGGGCAGGTGTCAGGGTTGGGCGGGGCGCCCTGGTGTCTCTCCTGGTCCCAAACAGCCGGTCCTGGCGTCCCGAAGTCCCGTCTTTGGATCTGAGTTTCCTGCCTACAGGGAAGATCAGAGACGTTGAAATGATTGTATACGTGAACCTAAAAAAAGGCTTTTTTTTTTTTTAATTGACTACTACTTCCACCTTGGAGTTCGAGTGCCGCAGACCAGAGGGTTGGTGGGAGGCCTTGGGGATCCCCAGTCTCTCCGAGGACAGTTCTTGAGACAGGGTAGTTATGTTCTAAATGGGAAGTGGACTCCCAGGACGTCCTGGCTCTGTAATCACAGGCCGGTTTTTAAAAGAGGCGGAGGGTCATTTGGGATTATCCACACCTGTTTCCCTGCGTTGGTGTAAAGAGAGATCACTCATGTCAAAGTCACACTGACTTACACTTCCTGGTTCTAAGACACTATCCCCATTCATTCAGTCACTCGTCGGTGTTTGGCACGTTTTTATCGCAGTCCAGCGGCAGATAAGGCAACGTTCAGACGCAGTGAGGGCGCCCCGGTGCCCCCGGGCCTACGCTGTTTTTGCTCGTGCTGTGCCCCAGCCCCTCCCATGCAGCGAGGCAGGAACGTGGCAGGAAGGCCGGGAGGCGGAGAGCCCGGGGCGAGCACCATCCGCTGACCCGGGAGAGTGCATGTCTGGTGGCCCGGGCCTGGGGTCTTTGTGCTGTGAGCAGCAGCTCGGGGGCGCTCGGCAGGCGGGTGAAGGAGGTCCAGGCGTTGGAGACAGGTGGTGGCGGTGGTGCGTTGCCACCCCATTATTGTCCTTCTGGTTCTGGGGCCTGGGATGTCAGGCAGGCAGACGAGGACCCCGTGTGTGCCGCGAGGTGTGTCACCGTGTACCGCGAAGCTTGACGTCTCTGTGTCTTCGCGTTCCTCCAAACCCTGGCGGTATCTCATGGCTTCCTGGGCGGTGCTTGGGCCCTGCTAAGGGAAAAGGCTAGGTGACCCTTGTCGTCCACTATACAAACAAACGGCTTGAATTGGGATTCTTTTCCGCAGACCGAGTGTGGTAGCAGTACCTTGTTTTAGGAGGGGCGCGGGCAGGCCAGGGGGACTCGAGACAGAGACTTTCTAAAGGGAAGGGTTATAGGTTACAGGGACGTAAGGAGGAGATCACGTAAATCAGATCAGTCCTCAGGAAGGTCGCCGCCCTCCGGCATCCTATCCACGGAGCTAGATCTCCGTGGACGGTCAAGTTCAGGCGGAAGCCAGGACCGCATAGACGTTTTAGAGTCCGGGGCTGGGAGAAGCAGCTGGTGGCTTTCTTCTTACATAACCCCATATGACATTAAATTGAGCAGAGGGAGTTGACGGCGGGAGAATAAGCCTGGGGGGCTGTGTGTAGGCAGAAACGGGGTTTGAAAGGGCCTGAGACTGGGGCGCCTCCCAGACCCTGCAGCCCCTTGGAACCACAGGGACCAGAGCTCCGTGTAGCCCCCACAGGGTCCAAGCAGTCGCCCGAAGAATGAGATAAGCCATGGTGGTTTTTCTGTCTCTCTTCCTGACGCTTTCCTTTGCCTTCTCTGCATAAGTCGTAATGTGATTATTTGAAAACGAAAGTCACTGTGCTGATCAGCTCCACGGTGCATCCTCGAAGGAAAGTGACCCGCTGTCCTCTGTGTGCTTCAGGCCTCCTCGTCCACAGGGAGCCGGCCCGAGAGCTCCGTGACCTTCAATCCTTACGAGCCAGACCGGGGGCCCTGGGCCACAGACAGAGGTGAGACACGCACGGTTCCGTCCGGGGCCATTCGGCGCCCAGCAGCGCTGCCCGGAGCGGGCGCGCTCACTCGGCCCTGCACGGAGGCTTGGCAGGTGCACGGTGGGTGTGCCGCTGCTCGCGGGGACAGGCGGCAGAGGACCCCGTGTGCGGCCACGGTGCCCTGGTGCGGGACGTGGTCTCTGAGGTCTCTTCCGTCTACGCCTCCGGGACAAAAGACCCTTTCCTGGGCACATTCATGCAAGAACAGGGTCGAGTCCCATGGGGATGAGGGCCTTTCTGCTGCCCCCTAACAGTCCGGGGGAGACCGTGCCCTGAGTGCTCCCTGCATCGCGACGGTCAGAGGTGACCAAGGTCTGGAGAGGCAGGGTGTGACGGAGGAGGCAGGAGTGGAGGTGCTGGGGTTTTCAGCAGGGCCCCAGCCCCAGCGTCGCGTGTTTCTTGACCGCGCTGCAGACCAGAGAGAAGCCATGCCCATGGACACCGAGGTGTACGAGAGCCCGTACGCGGACCCCGAGGAGATCAGGCCCAAGGAGGTCTACCTGGACCGCAAGCTGCTGACCCTGGAGGACAGTGAGCTGGGCTCTGGCAACTTCGGGACCGTGAAGAAGGGCTACTACCAGATGAAAAAGTAAGTCAGGGCTACGCCCCCGCACGGCTTGCTCTCCCGCGAGCAGACGTTCTAGAAACCTCCACATGACACGCATCCTGGGCATTTGGCCCCGAACACAAATCTAACCCAGCAGGGCTGAATCCTTCTTTGCCAGCAATGTATGATTCTTTCTTTCTGGTCCAGCTGTGTTGAGAGCATTCACTATGTATACTGACTTCGTGTGTACCGGGTCTATGTATCAGTTCACACGTGGGAAGTGTGCCTTTTAGAGCATGAGAAAGTAGAAACCAGTGAAACGTGGTAACATGAGAACATCCTATCTGGACCACCCTTAACTCATAGTACTGTCTGTGTTTTGGGGGGTCTTTGAAAGCACACACATACACACATGTACTATTCAGTTAAAATTTAATTAAATTACCTAGTGACAACCACACAGCATTTTCAGGTATTTTATTTTATTTTTTAAATCCTGTCTCATTTCTCTTACCCAGAAAACTCCTGATTACGGACCTCATCAGTGTAATGATTTATCAGCTTTTTCCTATAGTTTCAGATAACAACCCACACACTAGTTAGAATTGCTATGTCACTGAAATTTCTATACCTCATTTGCTCTGTAGAGGTGTCCCGCCTCGAGTGTTCAGTGCAAGGGCTGGACTATACAGTCCTTCGAAACAGACCCTGTCTCTGAGTGCGTATGTTTGAATTAATACGTTACTGATGCGAGTATAGTTGGGTTTCGTTGTTTGATGTTATTTTGAGTTATGACATTTTATAGATGTTTTATCTTGAATGGGTAAATTTACATGACTCAGGTATCAAGAACGTAGGCAAAGCACACACAGAAACTCATGCTTTCCATCCCATTTTTCTGGATGGGTGTTATTGACTGATGGGCTCATTTGAAAGTCTATGCGTGCACATCACAGTC
This sequence comes from Ailurus styani, assembly GCA_002007465.1. NCBI lineage: Eukaryota > Metazoa > Chordata > Mammalia > Carnivora > Ailuridae > Ailurus > Ailurus styani. The sequence continues at coordinate 437,522 of LNAC01000335.1, forward strand.
ATTTGTGAAACGAATATAAATTACTCTGTATTATGGCATAAATTTCCTCAGCTAGTTCATGACACTTAAATTCCTTGCTTAATTAAATACATATATTAATACAGACATAACTATGGATACGTAATGTCAACTAGAGGGTTTGGGGGAGGAGAGGAGATGTTTTTAATTGTGAATGTGTATTGCTATTTACTGAGTACTAGTTTTCTTCTGCTAAGGTGACCTTATGGTTTTTCTCCTTTTTTATGTTTATGGTTTTTCTCCTTTATTGTGTTTATGTGGTGAAGGACACCGATTTTCAGATGTTAAAGCCACCTCGACTTCCTGGCATAAACCCATCTTGTTCATGAATTAGAATTCACTCTTTTTCATAAATCACAAATTGAATTTAGTAATACTTCTCTTAGAATATTTGCATTTATGTTCATGAGAGCTATCAGTAAATGATTTTCTTGGACGTTTCTTTGTCCGGTTTTGGCATCAGGGTATAATGCTAGCCTCAAAATTGGGAGGTTTCCTTCCACTTCTCTTTTGTGGAAGAGATTGTGGGTGTTTTTTCTTCCTTCAAACTGGGAAGGAGCGTGAGGTTTCTCTTGTTCATTTGGCCCCTACCTTGCCATACACAGAACCAGGTCTAGGCGGCTGGCAGACAGCACTGTGGAAAGGGACCATGAGGCACTGACTCGAGAGAAGCTTGGGGAAGTAGTTCCAGGATTGAAGGAGGCTCCTGGGTGCTCATGTAGGACCTACAGCTTGCATTCAGTGTGGAAATGCGTGTTCAACTCTACCCTGAAGTGGTCTAGGTTTTTGTGAACGGATGCTAGACTTACTTCATTGTTCTCTTATTTTACCATCTTATTAGACAGTTCTTTTTTTATTCTCCCTTTCTGGAGTTCAACAGAGGACTCTGCATGTAGGGGAATCCTATCACAGAGAAATGCACTTTTTTCAAACCACACAGAGTGAACTTCCATTCATTTCTTTAAGTCTCGCTGTATCAGAAAACTCTCAGAAGGTCAAACAGGATCTACAGGGTGTTTTGATGAGCAAGTGAAAAACAATTTTTTGCAAACTTGTTGAAGCTTGCTTAAAATTATCAATGCTCAGTTTTAAGAAGTGTTTTGTAAACCACAAGCTCTAACAGTGTGTGCATTTTAATTCTGCATCCGGAGATTGGCTTTTACCATATATCAAAGGAATGTTCTACCCACCCACAGTATGGATAATCGGAGATGGCAGATCTGAAGATGTTGCCAGAACCTGTGCATGTCACAATTTCTGAGGTTTATTTGAAAATTATTTACATATCCTGTACTATTCAGGCTCTGCGTGGCTGGGCATTTTTCAGCACATCCTCATTATTTGTAACTAATGTGGGGCTACTTTGTCTATAAAATGAGAGAACATGGGGGTGCCTTGGTGGCTCAGTGGTTAAGCGTCTGCCTTCGGCTCAGGTCATGATCCCAGGGTCCTGGGATCGAGCCCCACATCAGGCTCCCTGCTCAGCTGGAAGCCTGCTTCTCCCTGTCCCACTCCTCCTGTTTGTGTTCCTTCTCTCGCTGTGTCTCTCTCTGTCAAATAAATAAAAAATCTTAAAAAAAAATGGGAGAACACAGTTGCAGATATGTTGAGTACACCATCTCTAGCATAGCCATTATGTTTCCCGGAAGGTAATTCCCTAGAACGTAGCCGCTCTGGAAAGTTTCTTATGTGTTACGATTTCTTACGCAGAGTCGTGAAGACGGTGGCTGTGAAGATTCTGAAGAACGAGACTAATGACCCTGCTCTTAAAGACGAGTTATTAGCAGAAGCGAACGTCATGCAGCAGCTCGATAACCCTTACATCGTGCGTATGATCGGAATATGTGAGGCCGAGTCCTGGATGCTGGTCATGGAGATGGCCGAACTGGGTCCACTCAATAAATATTTACAGCAGAACAGGTACCTTGAGGTCCCCCAGCAGCTGACGCTGTGCTGGGGCAGGGCCCAGCTGCCCTGCGTACGGCATCGCCTGAGTGGTATGCTGGCCCCACGCTCGGGGACCTGAGGGAGGAGGGGAGAGAGCTGCAGTCTTTCATCAAATGCTCTTTTCAAGCCTGTGCTCAGAAAAACTCCAGTCCAAGGACTTGGTCTTTGTTCTCCTTTGCTCACACTGTATTGCCCAGTGACAGAATCAGCATTAGAATATCTTGGCAATCAGTCTCTCTTCACTAGGCAGAACACGCCCTACCTAGGAAGAGAAGTATTAAAATAAACATTTTAAAAGAGGGTAACAGTGATTGAGGTCTTATGCATCTGGCTGACCTCTACGTTCCCACGAGCAATGCTGAAAATATCAGTTGCTGCTAATGGATTACAACCGTTGGCGGGGGATTCACACTGTGCTCATCTAAAGCACTTGCTGAGATGGAGGGACTCACATGGAATAAGTCATAACAATAGCCACTGATTACTTTGTCCCATTTGATACATTACACGTGTACTTAGATTATGTCTCTAATCGGCACAGGAGGGAGGTGCCATTAGTCCCACTTTGCAGGTAAGAAACTGAGACTCGGAGTTGGTTTTGTTATTTTTTCAATGTGGGCGCGAGGATTCCAACCAATTCCTCGCCTGTCCACCCCAATTATACTGCAATGCAATTCAATTCATGCAGTTCAAGGCACACCTTGAGGATCGTACCAGTTGAATACCAGGCTAATGGTGCTCCGTTTTGAGCAGCTGTAAGTTAACAAGGTTGTTTGTCGTCACTTGTTACTCTTAAGAATAGGAAATGAGGGACCCCTCTGCCTGCATGAAGCGCTTGGTTGGTTGGTCCCCAGTGAGCCGCTGTCCACCATCACTAATGACACGCGTGTAACTTTCAGGCACGTCAAGGATAAGAACATCATAGAGCTGGTTCATCAGGTTTCTATGGGAATGAAGTATCTGGAGGAGTGCAATTTTGTGCACAGAGATCTGGCTGCAAGAAACGTGTTGCTGGTCACTCAACATTATGCCAAGATTAGTGATTTCGGACTTTCCAAAGCACTCCGTGCAGACGAAAACTACTATAAGGTAGGAATGACTTCGTCCGTAAGCAAAGCAGCAGATGGTGAGAATCCGAAATGCAAGTGTTTGTGTTCTTTATTTGATTATGCGAGGATTTCAGGAAGAAATTTTCCTATCAAATTCACCTATGTAAGAAATGTTCTTGTCAAGCTTTGATTATATTGTTTTTAAAAATGGAAATACTCTAATATATCACAACTCGGGTTTACTCTGAATAGTATCTTCCAAGCTCTATTCCTGGGGATGAAAAGGAATCAAAGTATTAATTGATGTTCATTAAAAAAAAACCACAGTAAGAATAGAGTTCCTTCCTTAACTTATGTTGGAGAAATGTGTTGAACAGGTTGATTCCTGAAGAATTTCTCAGAGCCTGTCCCTGACCCCCCAGATGAACTGGCAGCAAATAAAGGAAGGGAAAAACATAAGAAAGCCTCATGTGAACTCAGTCACAGTGTGTGTGTAGAGTGTCGGTTGATCCACTGGAAATGTAACAGAAATGGAACCCAGATAGTGACAGAGGCGGCCGAAAACAGATTTCCAACTCCCCAGGTCCCCGGGAGCGTCCAGCCTTCTCGAGATAGACAGCGCCCCCTGGAGGTCTCCCTTGCGGACGGCAGGTTGGGGGCCGTGGGACTCCCTGAGCTCCACACCCTGGACGCCTGGTCCCCCACTCACCCAGCCACTCGCTTCTCTCTGCGACGGCCGCCCTGTGGGTGGCAGATGGGGACGCGGGTCTTGGTCAGCTGGAGGTTGGCATAAAGGGTCAGCAGCACAAGCGGCGCCGTCCAGCAGAAGCTGGCCCGGAGCAGAGCCCCTTCGGAGAAGAGCCACCGTTGGAAAAGCGGCGAGTGAGCCCTTTCCAGACCCGGCTGGCAAGTGAAAGGGGAAGCGGCGGCCTCGAGGGACAGCCCCGGGCGCACGCCAGAGAAAAGCGGGTGGTCCGCCCGGAGGCACTTTGGAACACAAGCTTCATCGTGATGATTAGAGAGAGAGGGAAATCGAGACTGAAACTAGGACACGAGGATGCGGAGAAGCTGAGATAACAAATGGTCCCCAAACTCAGTGCGTGAACACAGGGTCGAGTGTTAACTGACTTGCGGTTCTGCGGTGCGGGCAGGGGGCCTGGCGCATCTCCGCTGCTCGCCGTGCCCAGAAGGGCAGGAGCATCGCCTCCCACTCTGCTCCCTCGCAGGCTGGGGTCTGGGACCTCGGCTGGGGTGTCCCCAGGCAACACGGGCTCCCCCGCAGTGGCCTCTCCGTGTGGCCTTGGCTTCCTCGCCACGTGGCGGCTGGGTCCCGAGAACAGGTGAGTCACGAGGCAGGAAGAGAGGCTGCCCAGCTCCTAAGGGCAGGGCCCCCAACCCGGCTCAGAGCCACACCCATCTCCGGCTACAGCTCAGAGCCTCCGCGGCCACCAGATGCAAGGCAGGGGGAGGGAAGGACCCCAGCCCTCGTGAGGACCTACGGTAACCCGAGGGTCAGCGTTTAAAACCAGCACAGCTCCCAAGCAGCACGCTCGGAAAAGGAAACCAGTGACTCTTTGAAAATTAATGAAGACGAGGAAGAAGATATTGAAGACACTAGAGAAAGAAAAGCCAAAGGACCTGGACCAACCTAGTGGGGGAGGAGCGCCAGCCTCCATCCCCGGCAAAGATCAACAACTAGATAGCGTCCTTGAAGGCGACAGCTCTGGGGGGGCTCGGCAATTCACTCCAGAAAGCGTCCGCGACACCGGGGAATCGCAGACCTCAGAGCAGCTGCACAGAAAGAGATGGGGGGACGGTGCCCCTTTCCATGCACCAGCCCGTCCGCCGGGCTGGCATCACTCAGTACCAGGTGAGAACCCCCCCGTCTGCCGGGCTGGCATCACTCAGTGCCAGGTGAGAACCCCCGTCCGCCAGGCTGGCATCACTCAGTGCCAGTGAGAACCCCCGTCCGCCGGGCTGGCATCACTCAGTGCCAGATGAGAACCCCCGTCCGCCGGGCTGGCATCACTCAGTGCCAGTGAGAACCCCCAGCTAGAAGGAGTCGCCCTCGCGGGGTGGGCTACCAGCTTTCCCGGCCTTCGGAGACATGGCCTGAAGGACCCGCTGCGTGGCACCCCCCCAGGGCCCAGCCTAGAGACAGGTCGGAACCAGGAGGAGCGGTGGGGCAGCCATTGTCAGCCTCACCCCGGTTCCCAGGGGCCTCCCGTGCGAGGTCCCCTGGCAGCGTCCGCTGCTGACGACCTGGGGCTGTTGTGGATGATCATAGCTTTCATCACCAAAGACCCCGCCATGGACCCCCGCGGACTGCTCCACAGAGAAGCCCAGATGTTGTCAGTGCCCAGCAGACCGACAGCAGGCACGGCCTTGGCAGACTCCTCGCCGATTGCATTTTGTCGGTCCTCACCCCAGATGTTTTCACGCTCACAGACAGCAGAGGCCTGAGTCTCTCCCTGCTCCCCACCCCCACTTCCTAGAACCCACGCCAGCAGCCAGCTGTGCAAAACACCAGCCCAGATGCCCACAGCTGACCTCCACCGCCAGGCTCACACTCGTTGCTCTCGCCCGCCTCTGCGCCCCTGCACGCTGCTGGCCCACTCCCCCTCGCTGCTCTTCCCAGCTGTGCGTGTGCTTGGAATGAGCCCGTGCACCTGCGGGAGTGCACACCCACAGCCAACTCAAGGGTCGTGAAGAATCGGGGAGACTCAAGACCATCAGAGCAACACAGTAACTGGCAGTAACTGACCCCAAAGAAATGGAGATGCATGAATTTTCTGACAAGTAATTCAAGAGTTCTTCTAAAAACGTGCACAGAGCTGCACAGAACACAGATAGAGCTGCACAGAACACAGATAAACAATTTTTTAAAAAATCAGGAAAATGATACAAGAACAAAACGAGAAGTTCAACAAAGAGAGAAAGAACATAAAAAAAGAACCAGAAGAAATTTTGGAGCCAGAACATAAAATGATTGAACCGAAGAGGTCAGTGGAGAGTTTCAGTTGCAGACCAGACCAGACTTCCCAGGACGAGAAGAGAGGGAGAAAGGGCCAAAAACTTACTTTAAATAAAAAAAATAAAAAAAATAAACTTACTTTTAAAAAATAATGGCTGAGACTTCCCAAATCTGGGGAGAGATTTGAACATCCACTGTCATGAAGCTCATTGGTCCCCAAACAAATTCAATTCAACTAGGTCTTCTCCAAAGATCATGCAGAAACCTTACAGGCCAGGAGGGAGTGGGATGATGTATTCCAAGTGCTGAAGAGAAAGAATTGGCAAAGATTACTTGTATGCATCAGAGTTGTCCTTTAGCAGTGAGTAAAATAAAGACTTTTCTAGACAAACGAAAGCAGAGGCAGTTCATCAGCACTAGACCTGACTTAGAAGAAATGTTGAAAGTTCTTCAGGCTGAAATGAAAGGATGCAAATTAATAACATGAAAACACATGAAAACGTACAACACACTGGCAAAAGTAAGTATATGATCAAATTCAAAATACCCCAATGCTGCAATATAGTGTTGTGTTAGTCACTTAACTAGTATAAAGATTAAAGGACAGAAGTATTAAAAATCACTATAGCTATAATAATTTGTAGTGGATACATAGCATAAAAATATATAAATTTTGACATCAAAAACATAAAATATGGTGGGAAGGAATGAAAGGGTCGAATTTTTGTATACAGTCGATGTGAAGTTATCACCTTAAAGCAGACTGTTACATTTATTAGATGTTTTATGTAAGCCTCAGAGTTATCACAAAGCCAAAACCTGCAGGAGTTACACACAAGACAAAAGAGAATCTAAGTATACTGCTTTGGAAAACCATCAACTCACAAAGGAAGACAGCAAGAGAGGAATAAAGGAACAAAGGAACTATAAACCAGCCAGAAAACAATAAGATGGCATTTGTAAGTTTTTACCTATCAATAATTAATCATAAATGGATTAAATTCTCCAACAAAAATACAGAGTAGCTGAAAAAATTTTTTAAAAAACGACCCAAACTATATGCCACCTACAAGAGATTCACTCTAGCTTTAAGAACACACATAATTCAAGGTGAAGGGATAGAGAAAGATATGCCATGAAAATGGAAACTAAAAAGTAGCAGAAGTAACTATATTTATTTTTTTATTTTAAGATTTTATTTATTTATTTGACACAGGAAAGAGATTACAAGTAGGCAGAGAGGCAGACAGAGAAAGAGGAGGAAGCAGGCTCCCCGCTGAGCAGGGAGCCTGATGCGGGACTCGATCCCAGGACCCTGGGATCATGACCTGAGCCAAAGGCAGAGGCTTAACCCACTGAGCCACCCAGGCACCCCAAAGTAGCTATATTTATATCAGACAAAACAGACTTTAACTCAAAATCTGTAACAAGAAACAAAGAACGTCATCATATTAATGATGGAGTCAATTAATTGAGAGGATTTAATAATTTTAAATATATATGTACCCAACGTTGGGGAACTTTCTGAACATAACATGAGTAAATAGATACTAACATATCTGAAGGGAGAAATAGACAACTATACAATAGTACTAAGGATTTTCAGTACCCCACTTTGAACTATGGATAAGTCATCCAGACAGAAAATCAATAAAGAAACACTGGACGTGAACTGTATTTTAGGCCAAATGGACCTTAACAGAATTCACCGGTGAATTCTACCATTTAAAGGAGAATTAATGCCAGCCCTTCTCAGGCTTTTCCAAAAAATGGAAGAAGAGGAAACATGCTCAAACTCATTGTATAAAGCCAGCATTAGTCTGATCCTGGGCCAGATAAGAATAGTACCACAAAAGAAAACTACAGGCCAAAATCCCTGATGAACATACATGCAAAAATTCTCTATAAAATGCTAGCAAACTAGAGGCGCCTGGGTGGCTCAGCCACTAAGCGTCTGCCTTCAGCTCAGGTCATGATCCTGGGGTCCTGGGATCGAGCCCTGCCTCGGGCTCCCTGCTTGCTGGGAGGCCTGCCTCTCCCTCTCCCTCTGCCCCTGCTCATGCTCTCTCTCTGTCAAATATATAAATAAAATTTAAAAAAATACTAGCAAACTTAATTCAACAACACATTAAAAGGATCATATACCACGATCAAGTGGGATTTACCCTGGGGTGCAAGGATGGTTCGACACCTGGAAAGCAGTTAATGCAGAACACAGCATTAATTGAATGAAAGATAAAAATCATATGGTCGTCTTGATAGATACAGGAAAGGCATTTGACAAAATTCAGTATCCTTTCATGATGAATTCTTTCAACAAAGTGTGTGTAGAAGGAACACACCTTAACACAATAAAGACATGTATGAAGCCCACTACTCCCATCGGACTCAATGGAAAAAGATTGAAAGCTCTTCCTCTCAGATCAGGAACAAGGGAAGGTTGTCCACTCATACCCTCCTACAGTGTGGAGTTTCCTCAAAAGGTTAAAAATAGAGCTACCCTACGACCCAGCGAATTACACTACTAGGTGTTTATCCAAAGGATACAAACCTCGTGGCTCGAAGGAGCAGCTGCACCCCAGTGTTTACAACAGCGGCGTCCACAACACATGGTTAAAGAGAAGAATTGAAAAGTAAAGTGCAAAACATATACCCCGAGCTTTTCTACCTCCCAAAAGGTAAATATTACCTATCTGTACTTGGATATAGATTTTTTTCTGCAAAGACTCAGGAGAAATGATCCCACGTGCCCATCTCTATGGAGGAAGATTTGAAGTTGGTGGAGAGAGACTTGACTTTTCAATATATTTAGGATACATCAAAGGGTCATCTTTATCTCACCTCAAAATTCAAACTGAAATAACACCTATGACTATATTGTTCCCAATGCTGGAAATCAGAATCTCAAACGAATGCATGACATGACAGAGAGAAGTGTAATCGGAGTGTCATTTAGAGACACCATGGTGCCTGTGGTCTCACAGGCTGGCTCCCCACTGACCCACTGTAGGGCAGCCCATCTCCCTCCCTACCCACAAGGGTGCTTGTTAGGGTGACCCCCCCACCCCCCCAGGAGGCAGCAGAACAGACTTAGCATTGAACTCCAAGCCCCAGAGGAAAGGGTTCCTGCTGGGCATAACTTTGATCTCTTTACTGCCCCTTACTTTTTTAAATTAGAAAGTTGAAAACATTTTTGGAGCGCTTGGCTGTCTCAGTCAGTGGAAAGTGTGACACCTGAGCTCAGGGCTGTGAGTTTGAGCCTCCCGTGGGGCGCAGAGATCACTTAAAAATAGAATCTTAAAAAAAAACGAAAAGTTTAAAACTTTTTTTTAGCGATACTAGCAGTCTGTGACAAAATGATTCACATCGGCTCAAAACTGTAAACCGGTACCTAGTAAGTTAACTATTCTTGGGAGTAGCCCAGTATTTCCTGGAGCACAGCCACGAAGCTGAAATTCTGGGTAGACTCTTGTGTTGTCCCAACAAGCTCCATGAAGCCGTGAGTAGAAAAAGACAAAAACGTACAAGAAATACAGGCTGAATCTTAAAAATATGATTAAATCTTAAAAGTTTAAATTTTTTAAGATTTAAATACTTATTTTTAAGAATCAGACCAAATACATACATGCGCGCACACACAGGGCATTTTGTGAGTCATTTTATTCCCAGTTTTGTTTTGTTTTGTTTTTTTACTTTGGTCAACACACATTAATTTTATTTGTTGACATAAATTTTACCATCTGAGCTATTTTTAAGTGTGCAGTTCAGTCATGTTAAGAATGTTCCCTGTGTTTATAACCACCCTCCAGAATTCTCTGGAACTCCAGAATTCTCTGAATTCTCTGACACTCTGAGGGTGAGTTTCAGAGGTGAATGACCTCATTACACAGCCGCTCCCCCTGGCCCCCTCGAGCCCCCGGTCCCTGGCAATCATCTCTGTGACGTGGACCCTACAGGGGCCTCCGGTGAGTGTGAGCAGGGACTTGGCTGGCTGAGTTCACGGAACCTTCCCGTTGGACGCCCGATGGTACTCCATTGCGTGGATATGGACATGTTATTTATCAGTCCTCCAGCCAGGGATGCTTGGGCGGCCCGCCCCTTTGGCTGCTGGGAACCCAGGCGTCCACAGTCCTGTTGTGACGGAGAGTCTCTGTCTGCTGTGCTTTCAGGCCCAGACCCACGGGAAGTGGCCGGTGAAGTGGTACGCTCCCGAGTGTATTAACTACTACAAGTTCTCCAGCAAGAGCGACGTCTGGAGCTTTGGCGTGTTGATGTGGGAGGCGTTCTCCTACGGGCAGAAGCCCTACCGGGTAAGCCCCTGCTGTTTCGGTTCCAGCTACGTGGCCCACAGAACAGACAAGCCCCGGGTGATTGTTACAGGATGCCGAAAATCATAAATTCATAAAATCTGGGCTCCCTGTCTGAGTGACAGTGAGCGGTGGATATGACTTCAGTTTATTCTAAACTGAAAAAATAATATATGTGACATTGATGGAACAGCATACTTAGTTTTGCCGGGCATTACTCATATAAATATGCATAAAAGACACCCACGTCCACGTTATTAGACTGGAAATAGAGATATTTAATCCTGGCTATAGCAGGATTAAACTGGTGTTCAGTTCAATATTTTAGATTTTTTTAAATCAAAATATGTATACCAGAAAGGTCACATGTGTTAGAATACAGCTTATGAATTTTCACAAGTGGGCGTGTCTGTGAAATGAGCCCCAGATGATGAAACAGAGGCCCCCGGTGCCCCCTGAAGGGACAAGCTGTCCCCCAAGGGTAATCCCATCTGACTTCTATCTAGATCATGGGTTACGGGCTCCTGCTTGTGTATTTTTTGTAAGGGAAACCATGCAGTGTGTACTTTTGCCTCTTTGGGGCCAGGGTAGGACTTAATCTGTCATTTTGTTGTGTTGTGTTGTGGTGTGTTCTGCTGAACGCTGTCTTTAACGAGCCTGGGTATGTTTTGCATTTTAGGGCATGAAAGGAAGTGAAGTTTCGGCTATGCTGGAGAAAGGGGAGAGGATGGGGTGCCCTGCAGGGTGTCCGAGGGAGATGTATGAGCTGATGAAGCTGTGCTGGACATATGAGTGAGTACCCAGCATGCCCTGCAGGGCAAAGGCCCTGGGGCAGATGGGAAGGCCCTGGAAAGAAGCACCACCTCTGCCTTTCCAGGAACCAGGCTGTGCTCCCTTCTAAACAAAGAGCGGTGGGGTAGCTTGCTTCCTGGGCCAAGCACTTGTACTCTTCGGTCCAAAGAAGAAGTTTAGACAATGAACTCTAATCCAGGGTGTCAGAATTTAAGCGTAGATGCTATCAGCTGGGGGGCGAGGGTGGTCAGTATAGAAAGATGTTGGTGGGAGCCCGGGCTGGTGCGGTCCCCCCTTTAGGCAGTTCTGGATGGCGGAGGCACCCAGCAGGGCACTGATGTCACATCTGCCTGATTCCCCACCGCCTTTCCGGGTGAGACCATGGGTGTGCTCCAGGTCGCAGGGAGCACTGCCCCAGAAGGGACTCAGGCCTGCGACAGTGGCCTCAGCGTCTGCCGAGTGCCATCCGGCATCCTGCGTGGGGCGCACACGTGGCGTTGTAGGCGGGTGGTGATCGGGGCAGCTCCCCAGGCCGGAGACATGCATCACAGCTCAGAGGCGGGGTCAGGTTTGCGGTCAGAGACGTGAGCTGATGCAGCAGGAGCATCTGGAGGGTGAGGAATATTCCCAGTGCTTTCGGATTCTGCCCGGGACGCTGTGACTCCCAGAGGACCATCATCTGCCACGGTTGGGAGTGGAAGTAAGGAATGCCATCATCACCTAGGAGGCCCCCAGGGTCAGCCCCAGGGGAGAGGGCAGACGTTTCCCTGGCTGACGCTGTGGACACGGTCCAGGGAAAGGGCCTTTGGCGGGGGTCCGAGGGAGCCGCTGGGGACAGTGCAGGCTCGTCCTGGCCTCCAGCAGGCACCGTGCGCCCTGCCTGGCTTCGGAGGCCCCGCAGGCAGTGAGGATTCGCTGGGAGCTGACCCCCCCCCCCAGGTTGGAAATGGGCTCACGAAGCCTTCCCTCCGTGCACTTGGGTCCCAGCCTCTGGCCTAAGCGACCTCTCCTTCCTAAGGCACTGGGTCGGGTGACCCCCAGCGGCAGGGCGAGGCCGCAGGTCAGGTGCAGCCGTGGGGAGGGCCCTTGCTAGAAGTAAGCTTCTAGAAGAAGGAACCTTCCCCTGTGGACGGTTTCACTTCCTCGGGGAAGAATATACTTGAAATCATTCTGAAACACATTTTAAAACCTGGAATTAAAACCAGCTCTCAGCGAGATAGTTAAAATTAGTGTTTTGGCATTTAATGCTAAGACGGACGTGTTTATTTCTGACTGCCATCCTTTGTGTTTGCCAGCGAGGAGGGCGAGGGTGGGCGCCAGGGGGCTCGGGTGGGGGCAGGCGTGAGGGTGGCCCCGCGGGCTGGGCGGCCAGGACACCACCTCCTGCCACAGACCCCCAGCTCTGGGGCACTGGTCCTGTGACTCTGGGCGGCGGGGCCGGCGCTCTGCCCGCCTGTCCCTGCGGGACACGGCGGGTTCTTCCAGCAGTCCTGGCGGCGTGTCTGCAGAGGCAGGACGCGCCGGGCACACGGTCTCCCGGGTCCTCACCAGACCGGCGAGCTGTCCGAGAGGTTTCAGTGACATCAGAGGGAGGCTGCCAGCGGGGGCGTCGTTCCCGCGGGTTCCAGCCCAAGCACGTGCTCTGGCGAGTTCCACGTTGCTAACGGAGCACCAGCCACAGATGGCGGCCCGCGCCCGAGATGAGAAATGATGAGTCCTTATCAGCCTTCGACCCGTTTTCCAACAGAGCTGTATTTCTGAAGGTTCAGGTTCTTCTGGTAGTGACTCGACATCCGGCGGGGGACAGGATGGGGGCTTCCGAGACTCGGTCTCAGTGGGGACACCCGTCTAGGGTGGCCGGCAGCGGCTGCCTTCACCCAGCCTTCCCTGTGGACCCACTGTGGGGTGACGCTGCGGGAACTTTCCAGCTGGGGGCCGGAACCCCATGCAGGCGGACATCCACCCTGGCCCCCCGGCTTTGCAGAGGGGAGCAAGGTGTTTCGAGCACACTGCAGAGGCCACACTGAGGGCAGGGCGGCACGTCAGGGCCGGGAAGGGAAGATGGGCCCCGAGGAAAATGGGGAGCAGTGGGGCTGGGGGCTTCAGTTCTGTTTTACAGCGTCAGCACGTGGTCTGTAATTAGGGATGCTGGTGGGCAAACCCTTGCGAATTGGCAGACTTTGGGTCTCTGCACCCTGAAAAATGGGCTTCTGCCTAATGGAGAAAGCCCGGGACATCGAGGATCCGTGAGGTCAGGAATGATCTAGAGGGAGCTCAAAGTGCAGCTTAAAGATCAGTAAACCTGATCTGGGGGGCTCAGTCGTTAAGCATCTGCCTTCGGCTCAGGTCATGATCCCAGGGTCCTGGGATCGAGCCCGGCATCCGACTCCCTGCTCAGGGGGGAGCCTGCTTCTCCCTCTGCCACTCCCCCTGCCTGTGTTCCCTCTCTCGCTATCTCTCTCTGTCCAATAAATTAAAAAAAAACAACAACCAGTAAACCTGAGCAACCGGCTAACGTTGCCTGGACCATTTCGAGGCCTGCCCCTGGCTCCCCCGGCTCCCTGCTCTGCTCAGTCCAGCTGTGCTCCCTCGGAGCGCCCCGTCCCCTGAGCACCCCACTCCCGAGCACCCCAGCACTCACATGCCCTGCGCTCACCACGGGAGATGCCGTGTGCAAGCCACCATCCCCTCCCCTCGGGCGGGGGTCCGCAAGCCTCACGGAAGGGCCAAACCCTGCCCGGCCAGAGCCTGCAGTCGCAGGGAGGCGCGGACGGGCAATAAACAAGGTCGGGAACCCGCGTGTTCTCCGAAGGTGAGGCATCCGATGGCGTTTCAGCGGTGCCGACATGGCCCGGGAGGGTGGTGTATGTGGGAGGGGGGTCTTAGAGTACCTCTCGTGTGCCTCGCGGCTGGTGGACGGAGGCTCCGGCGCTCCGTGCAGTCGGGCCCCAGAGCTGGAGGGGAGCATTGGACGGAGGCTCCGGCGCTCCGTGCAGTCGGGGCCCAGAGCTGGAGGGGAGCATTGGGTTTTGCAGGGAGGACGAGGTGTGTTCTCTGTAGAAGGAGGGAGGTGGTCCGTCTGTCAGCAGAGGTTCAACCCACACTCTGCACCGGGGCTTGGCCCCAGCGCTCCTAGACCACAGCTGGTGGCCAGGGGCATGCCCCCACCGCGACACCCGAGGTGGCCCGTGTCCCCAACCGTGACCACAGAGAGCTGCTAAATTCCAGCTGTCCATTATGGCTTCTTCTTGAGGGCTGTAGGTGAAACCATTTGTTTTGATGCCATTTGACAAAACCCATGTGGGTTCTGTGGAAAGTGCGCTCCCTTGCAGGGGTGATCCTGGGTCTCCGAGAGCCTCCCCCTTGGCTGCCCCGCCAGACCCGCACGGAACCTCAGAGTGTGGCCGCTTCACCCAGAGTGACCTCAAGTTCTGTTTCACTTACTGGGCAACTTTACCCGCAGGCAGGGTAGCCCCGAATGGAAGCAAAGTAACTTCCACGCCGGGGCAGGTTCTGTTTTAAGAAATGCTTCCTTCCGGCTGGTGCTGTCGTGTGGGAGAAAGAGAAGTCCGGGACACATTTTGAGTTTAATACGAACCCGTATCAACAGCATGTTTCCAGTAACTCCAGAGCTATCTGACTGGGGGGAGGAGGGGCCCAGGGGGCGTGGCCACAGGCACCTGTCGCGGGGCGGGGTCACGGCGCAGACAGAGGATGACCAGGTCTTCCCTTCGCAGGGTGGAGAAGAGGCCGGGCTTCGAGAACGTGGAGCTGCGGCTGCGCAATTATTACTACGACGTGGTGAACTAACAGCCCCCGGCTGCCGGGGGCCGGGGGGGCCGTCACATCGAAGCCCGCCCAGAGCCTGGATTTTGAGAGCGTCCACCTCACTCTGCATCAGGAGAGCCAGCCTCGTGGGGGCCACGCCCGCGACGTTCCTCCCCAGAGCCTGTCCCGGAACACGCCCTCCGCAGAGCACACCCTCCCCGAGAGCCTGGCAAGAAAGACTCCTGGGCTCCTTCGTGCTTCTCGTCTGTGCGGTTTGTAGGGCAGGTCGCGTCCAGGACCCGCGCGGGCTTCTGAACGTCCAGCAGCCCGGAGGGGCCCGGGCGCACCTGCCCTGCCGGCAGTGCAGGGAAGGCGAGCGGAGGGGGTTTGCCTACTTCCAGAACCCGGCTCCCACAGGCCCAAAGACTGAGTCCTGCCCCCAAAAAGCTTCCCTGGCGATGAAAGTGCTTTGAGGATTCACAAAAAAAAAAAATAAATAAATCAGGCTGGACCAGTCCAGTTCCTAAGCATGTAAGCCTGTTAAGGGGAGGGGGGAAAAAGAAAAGAAAAGAGGTCTGGAGACTGCATTTGCTCAGTGCATTTGGAGACAGAAGACTCAGATCCATGGGCGAGACGGGGCTGTGGGCATGAACTGGCTTGGCGCGCCTCCCCGCTGACCGCCTCTCTTCTGCACACCTTCCCGGGAGGGTGCTTGCATGGAGGTGTGTGTGGGGGGTGTCCCCTCGGGCCTGAGCGTGGACACATGGCCGGGTGCAGCGGGCTGTCCTCGGGGAGGCCGAGCCCCCCTACCCTAGAGAGAGGGTGCCCCAGAACCCCCGACTTCCTGTGTTCACCGTGCGGGGGGTGGGGTGGGACAACGCAGGGGCCAAGGCCATCTATGGGTGAGTTTCCTGAGATTGTATTAATTCATAATAAAGCCACAGTTCCTGAGCCTCGCCACAAGTATGCCTGAGTGTGACCTTGGGTTGGAGATTCGAGACCGGGAATTCTCTGCTAGCTCCCTAGTCTTGGTGAACCCTGAGTCATGTGTGAGCTTAGACAAGTCATCAGCCCATCGGTGCCAGTTTGAAAGTCAGAGGGAATTAGCCGTGCTTCTTAGGTCGGCTGAGACCCATGAACCTGGGCCGGCTTTGGTCCTCCCTGAGACAGTTTAAAGTGTCCGTCCGGCCTCTTGTCAGGCGAGTGGTCCCTTCTAACGGGAGCCAGGCACGGGGAGAGGCCGCAGTCGGCACCCTTGCTCAGCCAGGAGACACGGGTCACTCATCGAACTGGTGGGAAGAGCTGTTTAGAACCCACACGAGCTGTTTTGGGGGATCATGCTAGCTGGTGGATTCACTGTTTTGTTCAAGACAGGGTTCCGGCATGCTGACCAGATGCTCACAAGCAGTGGCAGCACACATCCGGTCCCTAAAATTAAAAAGCCGAGTGACAGAATCTGTGTGTGCGTCTAGAGTCGGAGCCTGGGACCTCTGAGCAAGAGGCCGCGCATGGAAGGCTCCGTGACGGGAACGCGCCGTCTGGGATGTGAGGATCCTCACCGGGCTCCGGCCGGGCCTGGACCTCACGGGCACACGGCCCTCCTGATGGCTCTCCCTCCCCGGCCGGAGCCCCTCCCTGGGCCTTCCCCTTCCCGTCCTTGTTCAGCGGGAACAGGCAGCTTCGCGGACAGACACACCGCTCCACCCAGAACCAGTCACTTCGGGTGCCGCACGCACCCCCAGGTCCCCACTGTGGGACTGGAGGTTTCAGGACACAACCCTTACCCATTCTGTGGTGACAGGGACCGCCAGCGGTTTTCACATGAGCGTGTCCCCGCTCGGGCTGTCGCCGGCCTCGGTTTTCCTGCTGGATGGCGGCTTTGCGGGTCCCCCAGCCCCGTGACGGCCGCCCTACCTGGGTGTCCACGCACGGAGGTGACTGCTGGGTCCTCCGTGCACCACCCCCCCAAGAGCACACGCCACCATTTCAGAATGACTTTTTGTCACTGGACTTTTTCCCTGTTCGCTGTGATTTTTTAATAAAAAATTTAAACTAGCTTTGTGATGATTTTCATGGATATTATCGGAATGCTCTAGGTTGCACCGTCAAGCAGTGTTAAGCAGCATCATGAAATGTGAAATGTAGTATTTTTTTTTTTAAATGCTAAGTGCCCGGTTGAGTGCTAAGAGGACGGATGCACAAAGATACCGAAGCCCGGCCGGGGGTTGTGGGCTGTGCCTCTCCGCCTGAAGGCAGCTCACCGGGTGTGGGCGGAGCAGAGGCATTCCGGAGCCCCATCTCCATCTGTCTGAAAGGGGGTCACGCACGCACATGCACTCCCATACATGTGCACACACCACGTATACACACACACACCACGTGCAGACATGCCCGCACATCACTCACAGCTGCACACACACACGCACGCACACCTCACTAACGTGCACACCACACCCTGAACCTTACTCCCAGTGAGCCCGTAAACGCCAGTGTGGATGTGCTGCTTTCGTCTCGGCCGCCTCCTCAGGCCTGGGGCCCAGGCTCTGTGCCTCTCCTGGCCACCAGCCTTCCCGGGGGTCCCGCTGAAGGGCCTCCTGCTGCCGGCAGGCAGACGTTCGGAGGCTCCCTCGGTGACCCTGACCCCAGGGCAGCCGCAAGAGCAGGTCCGTGACTCTGGACATGGGACGGGTGTGCCGAGTGGCTGGAGAACAATACGGTCAGCTGGTCCCCACTGCCAACCGCGGTGGGTCCCCTCCACCGGGCAGGCTCGCCCGCCAACCTGTGAGGACACGTATGAGTGCGGACGCACAGGCGGGGGGCCCAACTCGGAAAACATCAGGGGGAGCCCCACCTCGTGGGGACCTGCAGGCCGGCCGGGTGGTGGCTCAGGAAGCCAGCGACCTTGACGCGGAGACTTCAACGGCAGGGAGGACGCAGGCCCCACGGCGCCACGAGGCAGGGACGTGAGACAGCTCTGTGGCCAAGGGAGCTCGGGCAGAGGGGTTTGAGACCCGTGTTTGTGGTTCCAGGACGGACTTCAGAGCTAGTCAGTCAACACGTTCTGGGTTCAGGGAAGGAAGAAGCCTTTTCCAAGAGTCGGAATGAGCGCTTGCTCCACACGCTCCATTAGGGTCGGGATGGACGGGGCTGGTGGTTCCCACATCCTGTTTCTCCTCGACACTGCTCGTGACCTCGGGAGTGGTGGCCAGGGACAGCGGGTCCTCCTGAGTCCCTACATTTTTCTCGGGTGATGGGAGCCAGGCAGAGACGGAGCCCCAGCCCTGCTCCTGCCCCTTCTCCCTGCACGCACCCAGAGAAGCCAAGACAGCCCCTCCGGGGCCTTCCGCACCGGCGAGTCCGAGTCCCTGCCCGGGAAGCACCCCAGTGCCCGGCAGCCCACTCGCAGTTGGAGGAGCCCGGCCACAAAGACCTCTCCACGCGTTCTTGCCAGCTCGGCGAGTCCCCGACTTCTCTGACCACTGCCCCACCGCCGTGCTCTGCACCTGTCAGCGAGACGGAGCCGGAGTTCTGCGCACAGGTGGGGAAGCCGAACACGAGGGAGGAGGCTGTAGTGGGGACTTGGGGCGCGGGTGGGGAGTCATCTCCGTCCCTGACATTAGCAGGGAGGCTGTCTGCTGTTCTATTACCAGCCTGTCCTGATCTCACATGCCAGCTGCTTACACACCCTGTCCCCTCTCTCTCTTGCACACACACACACACACACACACACACCCAGGATACACATAAGCAATCACCCCTTCAAAGAAAAAAAGAAGAAATGGGAGCATCTCGCTACACCTGGGCTGCCCAGGGCACATAACTTGGCATTTCACCACCCAGAGCTCTTGAGAAGGCCACTCGGATGCTGGAGTTCAGCAGAATGAGCCGAGAGGGGAAGAAAGTGCACTTTCCGGAGCAGCCGCCGCCCCATCTGTTGGTGGCCTCCTCCTGGTGGCCCGGCACACCCTGAGCTGACTGCACGCGTCTGTGCTTGCCGGCCGGCCGTCTGTCTGGCCGGGGGCGGGGTGGGGGGGCATCGGCTGACCAAGCGTGCGCTCTGCCCACACGCCGCTCGACTGGGGACGGTTCTAGGGGCGATTTGTTTAGCGAGGCGTTATTTGACCAAAGCCACGAGTCACAAGACGTTATGCCTTGCCGTCCCCGAGGTCTCGGAATGACTCAGTTTTCCACGCGCGTCATGAAACTGTGGAACAATGAGCGAGAAATGTACGCTGTTCGGAAACAGCTCTTATTGTTCATGGAAATAAAGTGCCCGCATCTGCACCTGGTCACGGTCCACGTCCGGTAGCAGGTGTCGTCGTGAATTTCCCGGAGCCGCCGCCGGATGGCCCCGCACTCAGGGGCTGGGACCACTCCCCGCTTGGGCCCGGCTGCCTTCCCGCCAGACCTGGGGTGCCGCGGAGCCAAGGCCATGCCCGGGGAGGGGAGGGGAGGGGAACCACTTTGCTGCGTTCAGGCCCTTGCCACGTGGCTGTGCCAGAGAGCGAGTGGTTTTCATAGCCGCCAGCTCCCGGGCCGTGAGCTTCCCGGAGTCCGTGCGCCTGGGGCTGCGCAGACAGTGGCCCGCGTGCACACCGGTGTGTTCCCCGAGCCGCCTGGTGAGCAGGCTCGCACAGCTGTGCACTGTGCCCCGGCCGCTGTCACGGCTGCGGAACACGCACCACCCCAGAAACACAGCCCACCACCTCCATCCCGTAGGAGGGAGAAACGAGATGCTTGCTCTTCAGCTCTGTACGTGTGCAACGATGCACGTGGTGGGGGGTGCAAACAGAAAGGACTGAGCTCACACACGCACGCGCGTGCACGCACATGCTATCAGCCCACCGGCATCCAGAACGGCTCAGACACCAGGCCGGCCTCGGGGATAGGCAGGGTTACACCAGAGACTCCTCCGGAGGGATGCACGGCCCAGCTAAAGGCTGGCAGTGAACACAGACCCATTTTAATCGACTTATTCCTGCCTGCAAAGCATGTAGACATTTGTTCACTCTGGGACTCTCTTCTGCTGAACGTGAGTAAGACACCCATTCCTTCGTGTCCAGCCAGGAGCTCTTTCCTGGACGGTTTCTTGTGCACGAGCGTGGGTCTCCCGTGGCTGCTTCCCCCGCGTGGGGCGGGGGTGCCTCTGAGCGCCCACCAGCTGGCTCCGTTCCAAGTCCCTACCGCTGCACACCACTGTCTGCAAGCCCAGGGCCCCAAGTGCCCCCCCAGGACTCGTGCGTGTGTATGTGTGTGTGTGTGTGCGCGCGTGTGACCGTGTTACCCAGGTATCTGTCCTGTTCCTGAGCCTTGTGTGGTCCTAACACTCCTTTCGATGTGAGAATCACGTTCTGCCATTAACCCACTTGGTCGCCGTTTTCCCAGGTCAATCCGGGGTGTGCACACTGGCCTCCCCTCTGGGGCCCCGCGGAGCTAACCCTCCCCCCCCACCCGGTGTCCCCCACGAGGGGCTGGGCCTTCCTATTTCACTCCCCAGTGAAAGGTTTGTTTCTCCTGGGCCCCCCCAAGACTGCCCGCCTGCTCTGGCTCCGGGGAGGGAGGCTGGGTGCCGGGCGCCGAGGCCGAGAACGGGGCCATTCTCTGCACACCTGCAGAGTGGAAGTGTGGAATTGGATTTTTGCTACGAAGACCAGTCCTCCTGCCCCTGAGAAACGAGCCTAACGGGCAGAGCCAGCTTTAGGACAAATAGTCCTCCCTCACGTGATCCCCGTGGCCACTCCCTGCACGGCTGAGGGGTGCCTCCCCGGCCGGGGCCCCCGTGCCCTGGGTCACCCGCGGTTCTTGGAGGCTTCCGGGAGAGAACGTCCACGCACTTGAGCGTGCCGCTAGGATCTGTCTGTGTCCCAGTCTCCCCTCTCCCCACTCTCGGCTTCTGGGAAAGCACCCAGCTGAGCCCTCAGGGGTCACAAACACGGATGCCTACGTGAGGCCCTCCAGCAGCATCGGCCCCACCGCTGACCACGGGCAGACGGGCGCGCAAAGGGCTTCACGCCGCAGCCAGGGGACACGGCCAGACCGCTGCCCACACACGCAAACGGCGAGCTGGCTTTGCACACCAGACCCTGGGATGCGGCATCGAGAGCTCTGTCCCCGATCTTTCATTTGTATGTTTCACGGCTGGCAAAGTATTTTCAGGTGTAAAACGCTGTTTTAAGTCCATTTTAAGTCTAAAAACAAGCAACTTTTGAGATAGCCGTCATTATTAATTCCTCGTTTTACAAATGAAAGGTCATGATTCAGAAAAGAGCAGCAAAAAGGAGGCTGACCTATGTGTCTTCCCTCGCGCCCCTGGCTCTTAGGCCTGACTTTCCCGTAGACTCTTACATGGAGCTTTCAGAATGCGGGTGCCCAGGCTCGATTCCCAGAGCGTGGCCTTGCGGGCCGGGGAGGGGTCTGTACAGGTAGGCTGGAGGTAGGTTTGCGACCCTGCCACGCAGAGCCCTCCCGTCCCTTGGGCCCCCCAGCCTGTCCCTCCAAGCCTGGATGGCGGCTCTGCGATGCCCCTGCCTGGCCCACGCCGGGCCGCCCTCGGGAACCACCAAGTGACAAGGCGGTCAGGCCAGCGCCGGGCCCCTAGGCACCCTGTTATAAGGGCTAAGGGGCCAGGGCGGATCTCAGCCCCCAGGCGCGCCCTATTCCTGAGACGCTGGCGGGGAGGGAGACTGCCTTCCCGGAGCAGAGCCACCGGGTCCAGGGGCTGAATCCCTCTGGGCCAGGCCTTCCCGGGGCCGTGCCTGAGCGTGGGCCGCAGCCCTCGGCAACCTGGCCTCCTGTTATCGGAGCTGCCTCCCACGGGCTGCATTTTCTGGGTGGAGCCTCTTTCAGGAGCCGGAGGGGAGGGAAAGCAGGGGCAGGCGGGCGGAGCCTCCGCGGGAGGGGGCTGGCCTGACCAGGGGCGCGTGTCGCTCCCCGAGCGCCCACGAGGGGGCAGCCGACACCCGGGCAGGAGCTCCCCAGTGCTGGCCACGCGTCCGCATCAGGCCTGTTTGCACAGACGCGTGCAAGCCGCCAACTGCAGGCAGTATTGGAAATCACATTTCGACAGGTGTAAAAGGACGTTGTCAGTGATTTATTTTCAAAGTAAGTGGCTGGCAGCTGGCGGTTCTGTTCAGGGGAGCAATTTCTAATCTCTGCCATTAGATACTGGCCAGTAAAGGGGATTGGAAGGGCTTCTTTGTGTCCTCTTGTTGAAGGTCTGCCTGGCACGTGTTCACTCCTGGCAGCCTGACCGCGAAGCGTGCTCACGGTGAGTGGGGATGCTGTGCCTTTGAGCTGGAGGGACCCCTCGTCCCGGCCTGGTGTCCCTGGGAGCCCCGGGACTGGAAGGACACAGCGGGCGTCCCTGGAGACGGCCGCCAGGACCGCGGCAATCCCGAGGCCCCTAATGGGGCTTGAAAAGTTGGGGCCGTGGAGGGAGGGACAGCCTGGAAGCACAGCCGTGACTACTAATCGACACCGTTAGGAGGATCAGCCCTTTCTGAGCAAGGGTCCAGTACACCCTGTTTTTCAGGGGAGACGACTGAGTCCCCCAAACCCGAAGTGGCCTGAGACAGTGTGGATGGACACGGGGGCCACAGTTGCCGGCGCTCGATTCCGCTGCCAGCCAGGCCCTCTGCTCCCGCCGGGAGTCCCGGGCCAACGCCAGCTCCTGCCTTCTCTGGATTCCCAGACCGGAAGTGAGCCCAAGGCCGATCCACCGTGACACCCCCGGGAAAATACCTGACAAAGGTCAAGAACGGTGGCTGTTGAGAAGCTATGCGTTTCTGCAGAAGCGCTCGCCTCCCTGCAGCGAAGCGATGGCAGCTCGGGACACGCCACGCCGAGGTCAGGGACGCAGACCCCACGCGTGTTGTCTGCAGCTCCGCACACACTCAGGCGCGCTGCCGTCGAGTGTCCCAGGCCACACACGTGGAGCTGAGCGCCAGTCCTGTCACTTCCCAGCCAAGTTCCCGGCCCCGCGCGGGGAGATGGGGCCCAGAACCCCAGCTTGTGCTCCCCACGCGCCGCCTCCCGCTGGGGTGCAGTTTCTGCGGCGAGGAGCCTGCGGTCCAGCTCCTGCACCGACGGAGGCCCGCGGTGGGCCAGGAAGGCCAGGCTTCGAGGCTGGGGCCAGACCTGCTCCGCCGGCTCCCAGGAGAGCAGAGCAGCCCTCACGGAGGGGCGTCAGTCCACACTGGTTTCTGTTTCTGAATGACGGGACTTAGAGGTTTCATGGGGCACATTCTTTCCAAGCATGTAGAGAACGTTCGAGCGCGTCCACTCATCCCTCACTCATCCTACTGGCTCCGGCTCCAGCCTCTGGTTTGGGACACGTCCCCGCCCGTGACAGACCAACAAAGGCTTCACCAGAATGAGTCATTCTCTGCCACATCTTCACCCCGCGGGGGGTTCAGAGGCGTCTTAGAAGTCGGGGACGAAGACCACCACGTGGCTTCCCGCTTTGCACGCAGACGCTGACGCTTCGGCAGCCCGGCTGCCTTAGAAAAGCGTGATTCCCCCTACCAGGACCCCTCCTCCTTTCCTCCTAGCAGACGCACACGCACCGTGAGATCCTCCCAGAGCCCCACCGAGAGCTGTGAGCCCGAGGGCGCGGGTCCCGCCCCGGCCCTGGATCCGGTTAGCGTGTGTGCGGGAGCAGCGGGACGTCCCGCCTCCCAGCGGTCACCTGCCTCCTGACATCACGGCCTCTGCCACCTGCTCACATCAGTATTTCCAGAGCCTGTTCAGCTCAGCAGACAAGCGAATGTCCCGTGGCTCAGTACTTCCGGAAACCTCCACAGATCATAGTCCCTACTGAGGATCGAGAAAGCATATTCAGAAGGCACAAGATTCCTGCAGCGTGGAAACCTGATCAAGGTCCCGTCACCCCACGTGTCCTCGGGGTCTCTGGCCTGGAGCCATCCTGCATGCCTGCCCAGGGCGGGCGCCCCATCTGCCCGCCCTGGCTCCCTCCCAGGCCGTGCTCCCCAAGCCTGAGCACCCAGCCCACACCCCTCCCCGCACGCTCTCTCCTCCTTCCAGGGCTGCCTTCCCTCCCTGGCATCCCCCCAGCTCTCTGGGTCCCGGACTGCCACGTCCCATCCAGTTCGAGGCGATGTTTGCTGGACGTCAGGCTGTACACCCTGTGAGGGCGGAGGCTGGGTTCCGTCCCTTCCCTGCACACGCGCAGCGAGCGGGTGCCGTGTGAATGCTCTCCCAGCCCGCTGGGTGCCCCCACTCCGTCGCCGCGTGTCCCTCCGCCCGGACGATGAGGCTGCCTTTGCTCATCGGCACCTGTGCCAGGGGAGATGGGGGAGGGACGGACGGACAGCAGGACCGAGACTCCCTGGTCCATCGCCACCTGCTAAGGCTGGCTAGAGCAAGTCGTGTGTTTCTGCATTTGAGGAGCCAGAGGAGACATCGCCGTGGCCGTGTGCACCTGTCCGTACGTGCCTGTGTCTGTGTCTACAGATGGCGCGTCTGAATGTCTGTGTGTGTCTGTGTGTGTCTGCATGCGCGCACGGCTGCCGTCCGCCCACCCGTGAACCCGGGGCACACAGCGTGGGTCCTGGCCTCCCTCTGGCACAGGAAACCGGGTCTCCCCAGCAGCCCGACTGTCCCTTGGTGCTCGCCACGTCTGTCACAGCCTCCCCGTGCTCCTTCCTCCTCCTGGGCTGAGCCGCGGTGTCCAGATGCCAGAGCGGTGGGGCCCTGTGTTCCGATGCCTGCCCACCTGCACCGCAGCCCCGCGGGACAGCCCCATGGACGGAGCTCGGTCGGTGGCAGGAGGCTGGCCTGGCTTCAGAGCTCGTCACACCAGTTCTGCGAGGAGATGCCCCGGGGATTTCACAACCACCCCACCCACTGCCCCCACCGCAGGCCTCTCCACCTCCTTTGCTTCCAATGGGGAGCCCCCGAGGGGCCCCCAGTGCCCACACCCAAAGTGCTCAGGGCTGTCAGTGATGGATACTTACCTGCTCGGCCAACACTTGCTGCACTCACTTCCATTTCTTCAGAACGGACTCCTCTTTCTCCTCTGGAAACCTCAGAAATTCCTCTTTACCTTTGAAGCTCCAAAACACATCTTTTTCAAATGCATCCTGCTAAGAATTTGTCTTTTTCAATAGGGCCGCACATCTCACTTGCAGGACTCAGTAACTGGGGGACCCCCGTGCAACCCAGGACAACTGTGTACTTAAAGCTTCCAAAGTCAGAGACGTTCCTTTCCTTCACCGTCTTCCCTGGCTGGTTGTGGTGTGTTGGCCGTGCGAAGCCACTCCAGGCAAAGACCACAATGTTAACGCGCTCGCATGAACGTTAGCATTCACCCTCCTCGTGCGCACCCCAGCTTCAGATGCAAAGACAAGGAGTCTTTCAAAGTGCGGTGTGGGTGTCAGAGCTGGTTGATCCCCTCTTAGGGTGGCAGCCGAGATGCAGGGCAAAACTAGCCCCCGTTCATGTTCACCCCGAGTCGGGCTCGCTCTGCCTTCAGCCTGCCTGGAAGGAAGAAAGACCCAAGGAGACGGTGTGATGGGTGAGGGGTCTCCCTGCCCTTCCGTCGCCTCCTGTGGCATCGGTTTCGGAGGACGTGGCGGCTGACACAGGGATGTCCCGGGTGAGAAGGGGCAGGATGGGGTGTCTCCGAGAAGCCCACTGCCCTCCTGTACTTGGAGTGAGGCTGGGTCAAGGTGAGAGTGTGGCTTCCCAGACCTGCCGCAGCCCGTCGGCTCAGCCGTCTGGACCACACGCTTGCCGGCACCTGTGTCCGGTCCCTCGAGGGCCCCTCAGGCTGGGTCCCCGGGACGCTGCACTTGCGGGGGGCTGTGAGGACACCGGGGACACCAGTTCTGCACGGGGTCTCTGCTCATGCGTGTGCGCCCGTGTCCGGGAACTTCTCTTAGATCAAAGCACTAAGGATCCAGATCCTCAGCGTATTAAAGCCCCGGGTCCCTCTGCGCGTCGGGCCCGTGTGACTGCAGGGCACACAGCCGTGAGGCCGGCCCTGCCAAGCACGGGGGACACTCTCACGAGCGGTCCTCTCTTCCTGAATTATCTCCCCCGGAGTCTTCCTCTTCTCCTGGAGTCCTGGGAAATACACGAGGAGACTTCTCCCCGCTGCAGCAAGTCTGCTCTCGGACTTTCATTTCACTGTCCTCCTGAGCGCGCGGCAGGAAGTGCTCCGTCCATTCCAGAAAGCCTTCTCCTGTCCTGTGCTGTGTCGCTGGCCAGCCTAGGAGCTGAGGTTCCACAACGGGTGTTTTATCAAGTTCGTAGTTCTTTGGTTCTTTTTCGTAGCAACCTCTTTTTGGTTTGTTTCGTGTCCTCCAGCCCCGTGCAGGGACTACTTGTAACTAATCTAAGACGTCAGTGTGCCGTGGGGGCTTTTCCGTGGGGGAGTTTGGTTGCTACCTTTTCACCGTGATGGTTCACCCATGTCTGGTTGCTCTTGGCACTCAGTTCCCCTGCGTATTTGGTGCGTGACTGGTACGTCCCCCCAGTCGTCTCATTTGTAAAATACAGACCTCAGCGAGGTCGGTGGTTCTCAACTCCTCTTAGCTAGGGTAAATGCTGTCAGGTGGAAACACATCTGTGGGAGCACAGTGAGTCCGTGGGGGTGGGCAGGGCAGGGGCCAACCAGGGTGGCACAGCTCCTGGGGTCCCTCCGGTGACCTCGCCTCTAGACGGGCCTGCCCCGTGGCTCCAGGGCTGGCGACCCCGTCCCCGTCAGCTAGCAGGCCCGATGTTCCAGATGACCGACTGGGGGTCCAACACGGTCTGATTCCTCGTGGGGCATCCCCAGACTTGAATGCCTGTGCAATCCTTGCCTCCGTGCTCATTCTGGCACAGTTCTGGAAAGGGCCTTGCACACCCCCGCGCTCTGTTCCCATCAGGACTCCCGTCCGCGGCTTCCAGAGAAAGTCTCGGCACCGTAGGCCTCACGCGGCGGTGGTGCTGCCTGTGGCCAGGGGACACGTCATTGCTTTATTCTCCCTAAGTGGACCTCCTGACTTCAAAGGGACCGTTTCCAGAAAAGACTGGGCTAAGCTCCAGTCTTGGCCTCTGTGGATCCTATCAGCGTGGAGGCTATAAATCAGTCAGTTCTTGGCATTTTATCCCACGAAGGACGAAACAGCCTTTTTCTGCTGGGCCCGCAGCTGCTTTTCCTCAGCTACCGTGCAGCGCAAACGGCCGGTGGGGAGGGCGGCGCGGACCTGCCATCCCGTTTCTGATCTAGAAATAAGTCAGAGCACAAAGATGTGCAAATACCTGATGCTCTTAAAATAGTTCTGTGTGACTCGGTGGTTTTTTTTCTTTCCTAAAGGCACTTGAGCTTCCGCCGAGGGATGAGGAAGTGAGAGTTTTGAATTGGTTTGTCCTCTTCTTTGGGAGAGGATGGTTCTTTTTTTAAGGGCTTCTCAGAAGGAAATTGAATTTCTTCCTCCTAAGAGGATCGGTTTTGCATGAACCCAACTCCCTCTACTACTAAGTACTATTACTACCACTGCTACTGCTAATAATAGTAAATACAGGACTATAGCCCCAAAACGTTTGCAGCGGGAAACCTGTTTCCTGGGCTCTGGGAGGTGTCCGGCTTTATCTGCCTCCAGCCCTGGGACCGGGACCGCCATCATTCTGCTGCCCTCTTCGTCCTGTTACAAACATTCTAGAAGAATCCTGGATCTTCCACGTCAAGTACCAAGATGCTCTTGGGGGTGGTCGCTGTTCCGGACAACCTGGAGTCAGACTATTGGCAACCACCACCCCAACGATGAGCTTTTGGTTTCCCCTTGTCCACGCGGGAGGCGCTCAGGGACAGCACTCGGCCTGTGCTGGCCATCCCCGGCTGTCCCCAGGCATGCCGCCGACGCCCGCGAGCAGGAAAGACAGCCCGGAGCACGAGCCGGAGGGCCGCGGTACCAGGCGGAGGAAGGCCGTGTGTGCAGAAGGCCTCCCGCCGCCAGAGGCCCCGAGGCTCTTCTTACTTTCCCACCTAAGACACACACGTTTCCTAAGTGCTCAGTGGTTGGGTGTCAGTATGCGCTGCCCATCCCACGTGTTCAGCCCCAGGATGAGCTCGCACCCCACTGCACCCCGGGGTCCCCACCAGCCTACAGAACCCTGCCGGGCCTCCTCTGCCCCAGCCTCTACCAGCGCGGCTCGGTTCCCTGGACGTTGCTGCAGAGGAACCACGCAGCTTCTACTGTTCCCTCCGGCTTCCCAGGCTCGGATGGCGTCTGCAGGATTCCCTGTGTCTGCCAGGCACTTGGAGGCCACCGTGTCCTCACCATGCCTGGCGCCCTCCGCGGTGGCATGGAGCTGGGACAGACCTGTGCATTCATTCCTGCATGGTTGGCACCCGTGGGCGGACGCCTCCTCACTGGGGTGCCGGGCTGGCCGTGGCAAGGGTCCCTTCACTTGTAAACTGCTAATATTGTCTACAGAATGTAAGGAACAAACCAAACCCAGTCCCACAGGTGACCAGGTGAATCAGTGCGGGACGGGAACAGAGCGCAGGAACTCGCAGAAGCCGTTCCCATGGGAGAATGCAGGAGTCTGAGTGTTTGTAATCTCTGGCTGCTGCTAACGTAACCGCCTAGTACTACCTCTGTTCAATGCATAGGAACTGCATGCTGTCATCTGGTCCTAGCAGGCTCCGGGACATCTTTTCTCCCCCCGAGAGAGCACCATTCTGTAAATTCGTCCAGTGAACACAAGAGTAAACCGAGCTGTTCAACGAGGGAGGGGGCTGATGTCCTCAGGTTCCCCTGACCTCAGCTGGAAATCTGCCCCCTCTGCCACGGTGGGGAGTTCAGTGACCCAGAGCAGGTGTGGCCACCTCCGCTCCCCAGAGCCCCCCCCTCGGCCCCAGAGGACATCGACACCCACCTCCGCCTCCCAGAGCCTCCACCTCGGCCCCCGAGGGCTCGGACCCCCCGCCTTGGCCCCCAAGGGCTCGGACCCCCGCCTCCGAGAGCCCCCACTGCACCCGCGGGCGCCCACCGCCTCTGCGATCCCAGAGCAGGAACCCGTCAGCCTCGGCTGCATGCTTCAGGGAAGGCTCCTCTGGGAGGAGGAGGAGGGAGCAGGAGAGGCGCCCAGGCCCCCGCGAGAGACTACCAGCGGTGCGGCTGTGCCAAGCCCTGCTCCTGGCACTCGTGCGGCGGCTGCCTGGCCCTGCGGACGTCAGGACCTCCGCTAAGCCTGCCGCCGAGAACCAGGGACCGCCACACCTCACTCCCCAGGGCAGCAGCGGACACAGCCCAGCAGGTCCGCTTCTGCCCGGGAATCACAGGAGTGCACCTCATCACACTGAGACAAAATGACGCCCAGAGCCCTGCTGAGAGGGAGTCTGGCAGCTTCCGGGCCCGTGCACGCGGGGACAGTGGAGGGCATGCTGAGCTCCATCCTGCAGGGTCGTCGCCGTTCAGGGCACAGAGGCACCGACTTCCAAACCAGACCACGTGAGGCAGAGCGGCTCCCCCCTCCTCCCCGGGTGCAGGGTCTCCTGTATCTCCCCGCTCGGCCAGCACGCTCGGTGGGCTCTGTGAACGGGGGTGATGGGTTGGGGGATCAGCAGCCTCAGAACCGTGCAGGCGGGAGGCCCACTGGGGTCGGCGTCCGTGGTTCTCCCCGGCGTATGTCCCACTGCGATGGGCTAGAGCAGAGCCCAGGACGCTGGAGGTTTGCTCAGTGGACGGAGCTGTGGGAGCCGCGTGAGCGCACCCCTGGTGTCAATATCAGACTAATGGTGTAGACAGGAACAGTCTGCGGGTCCTGCAGGCACACTGAAATCCCGTCTGTCTGCAGGGCGTGTGGGTGCGCGCTGGTGGGGGTGGGCAGCCCCGGGCCTCTGCACCAGGCCTGGAAGGCAGGCAGCGCCCCGTGCTGGCGCCGCCCCGTGCTGGGCACACGGGGTCCTCAGCTCCGGCGAGGCTGCCCGGCCCCGGGCCCTGGCTCCCTTCACGAGCATCAGACGGGAGAGGTGCCTCCCGTCCTCGACACTCTGTCTAGGGGGAGGAAGACTTGCACAGGACGACCCCTGCCGCACTCAGAGCCGTCTTCCCAGAGACGGCCGCATTTAGTCCAGAACCTGGAAGGTGTCAGCCGCCAGGAGATGCGCGGAAGGAGGCGCTCACCCACGCGGCTGTGTCTGTGGGGCTCGGGTGCCGGGACCAGCAGTCCCAAGCCTCAGGGTGCATGTGCTCGTCGGAGGGCGAGCCAGCTGCTGCCCCCACCCCCGCCCCGAGGACCGGCGGGGACCGCGGCACCCCCGGAGGAGAGGCGGCCCTGCGGGGTCTCGGGCTGCCAATGAAACCATCGCCCAGCACTGAGCCACACCCTCGCCTCTGCCCGGGGCCCATGAGTCGGATCCCCACCAGCCCGACCCGACCCCAGGGGCCAGGAAGGTAGGCCATCCCCGAGCCCCGAGCCCCGAGCCCCGCAGACGGAGTGGGGGGAACACTGGCCACACGGCACCGATGGGCCCAGGTGGGGCCCATGTGTGCCCCTGGGGACGAAGACACGGGCCAGAGGGCTGGATCGACGCAAGATGGAGATCAGGCGGGGTGCTATCGGAAAAGACCCCCCAGGTAGACCCTGATTTGTGCAGAGCCCTCACTACCAAGCCCTGTGGGCATCCCCTCCTGGCCGCGGAGGTTCTGGAAGCGGGCTTGGCTGGGGCCTGCAGCGGCGCGAAGGGGGTTCTGTGTGCAGCCCACACTGTGTGCAGGAGGCAAGAGCAAGGTCCCTGACAGGCCGGTCACTGTCAGACACCAGGGCAGGGGGCTCCTGAAAAGCTGAAGGGCAGTACCTGGCATATAATGCTTGTCTCCTCCCGAAGACAAAACGACGGTCCGTAATAATCACAAAGTGAAATACAGGCCACATGTGAACCAAAGTCTGAACACGGCCAACAAACAAGCTGCATCCTCCCTTCTGACTTACGGCCCTGTTTGAGTTTTAAACACAGAGGCAAGCCAGGATCTGGTCCCGCTGAGGGACTCACTCCTGTTTCATCGCCTCTGTCACTCTGTGCCCTGGTGCACTTCCGACCTGCCGATGGGACCTGGAAACACGTGGCACCTCAGTGCTGGGGACAGAGCCGGGACGGATGTGCTCTGGAAGGTTCTGTGAATTGGCGCGGGGCCTGTTAAAGGGTGGGGAATGAGCCCATGTCCATCTGCCGCTTCTGTGCATGTCATCACAGCTCCGGGGACCGAAGCGGTTGTTCGGGATTTGTAGCAACGACGGTTTTAGGGGAGGGAGTATGTCACCTGCGGTGTGGTGCTCCCAGCGTGTGGTGACCGTGGACAGAAGGCTCTCTCTCCATCACGCTGACTGCTGTGTTTGAATCCTCTGCCGTCTACGCACCCCTGTGTCTCCTGCCCCGGGGCACCCGCGCCTGCAGCCCATCACGGGGGCTGCACGACACACAAGCCGTGTACTTCCTTCAGCGGCCCGACAGCTTCTCGCCCCGAAGTCCTGCCAAACTCCAGCCCAACACTAACATTCCCAAATCCAGCAGCACGTCTCAGGAAGGAAACATGACAGGATTCAGAATCACGACGGTCGTGAGCCCGAAGACGTCCCTCCCACCCACACCCCGAGTCCCCATGGCAACACACGAATGCAGAGAGGCAGGAGCTCTGGGTGGTGTGTGGCGCGTGGGGTCTGGGGGCTACTGTCTGTTTCCTGGGCTCTGCGTGAAAGCACATCCTTCTGGGTCCCCTCAAGGGGCCCTGCCGCATGCGTCACATCCCGTCACGGGCCAGGAGCCAGCCTGCCAGGGCGGACATGTAAGTGAACACGGCTCCGCTCACCTGGCCTCCACGTCCGGAGCGCCCCCACCTGGCGGGGTGCATCAGCACAGACCCTGCAAAGCGTGAGAACCCTCCCCAGCCCACCGCAGTGACGCTCGGCGGCAGTGACGCTTTACACGGACACTGCCCCGTCTGTCTCTGGCAGGGACAATGCGCCTTGTGTCACAGTTGGACAACATTCTGGCCAAACCTGGCAGAAAGCTCCTTAACCACTTCTCCTCACTAACCCACTCAAGGGCTAGAAGCCAGCAGCGAATTCTGGATAATTCTGTCAGTGGCATTAGCTGTCCTTGGAAAGGAACCCTGAGTTCAGTGGGCTTGAGATTTTCCCCAGATCTTACCTTCCAGACGACGTGGAGCTGGGCGGATGCCCGAGGGAGGCACTGAGTGGGGTTTGCCCTGCAAGTCCTCCCATCGGGGGTGTGGAACCCACAGTGTCCCCGCTCAGGTCAAGCCCTGAGCCGTGAGAGTGAAGCCGACTGTCCACCAGGACTGAGGCACATTCCCCCTCCTAAGTAATTCGCAGTCCTGACTGAGCCACAGGTGCCACCGCAGGTCCCAGAGGGCTGTGCCTGAAACCTGCTCGGGAACACGCGTCTCCTTGGACCCGTCTCATTTGGTCTTTCCTCCAACGGTGCTTACGAGATTTTGAACTATGCAGTCAATACCCCAAGAGGAAGAAAGCCAGGTTGCTTTCCCCGTACAAGACCTCACTCGCCACGACTCCTCTGCTGGGGGTCTGCCGGGGGCCCCTCAGGGGGACGCTCCCACGACTGCTCGAGCCCAGGGGCCAGCATCCCCAGCCCCACCAGTGGCACCGGCAGCAACGTCTGAGAACTGGCTAGAAATTAAAAATTCTCCAGCCCCTCTCAAACCCTCCCGAAGCAGAAGCTCTGGCAGTGAGCCCAGAAATCTGGGCTTTCGCAAGCGTGGGGGCAATTCTCACGACGGCTAAGATTTCACCAGCACTGACCCTCATGTTCCTGAGGTCCACGCAAGTCCGTCTCTTGCTTGTGCTACCACGGACCCGTCATGGAGCCCCTCGGAGACCCGATCCCACCGGCGCAATGCTCTCGCTATCGCTGCGAGACCTGTCTCCTGCCAGTTCTTCTTTTTTTTAATTAATTTTTTATTTTTTTTATTTTTTAAAGGTTTTATTTATTTATTTGACACAGAGAGGGAGATCAGATCACAAGTAGGCGGAGAGGCAGGCAGAGAGAGAGGAGGAAGGAGGCTCCCCGCTGAGCAGAGAGCCCAATGCGGGCCTGGATCCCAGGACCCTGAGATCATGACCTGAGCTTAAGGCAGAGGCTTTAACCCACTGAGCCACCCAGGCGCCCTCCTGCGAGTTCTTCTCCACGGTGACTCACACATGCTGGACCGCTACGGCCTGAAATGTGTCCTCCAAAAATGTGCACGTGGAAGCCTAACCCCCGGAGTTTCAGACTGTAACTGGATTTGGAGACAGGGCATTTTGCGGGGTAGTTAGAATGAAATGAGGTCATTTTATGGGCCCTACTCCAGAAGGACTGGTGTCCTTTAGGAAGAGGAAATGGGGACACAGAGACAGGCGTGTGAAGACCCCGGGAGAGGTCTTCGGCAAGCCAGACCCTCGGAAGATGCCGACCCTGCCAACCCCATCTCGGGCTTCAGCCTCCAGAAGTGCCAGAGAAATGTGTGCCTCCTGGTTAAGCGGTCCACTCTGCTGCTTTGTCTCCGTAGCCGGGTGAGTGCCACACGGTGCAAACACCTGCTGGCCGCGGAACAGGGAAGCCCACGTACGAAACTCTCGTGAGAGCTCGCTTCGGAGTTAAAGGCTATTTGAGACAAAGGGGGAGGGGCATGTCCCTGAACCCGACGTAGGATGGTGGCGCCTGCCCACTGCACGGCGCCCACAGACCCCACAGCCACGGCTCGAAAGCACCTGCTCCCCGACCCTGAGCAAAGGGAGTCGCTCCACGGCAACTTCTACATAATTGCGCCCGCTTCGGACCGTGAGTTCAACTGTGTAATTAAGTAAACTAAGAAGGCACGGCCCGGGATCAGATAGCTTATCCTTAGATTCATGACTATTTGTGGAGAACATTCAGGCACGATAAAATGGTTCCAGAGTGCTTAATCTGAACTTTGCTCGGAAGCTGTGTCTACCACAACCAATTCATTAGGAAACCCTAAGTGTCGGGGAGGCCGTGAGGGGGAAAGCGGCTGGGGCAGGGGCGGGGGAATGGGGAGGTGTTTGCAGGGGGCGGCTGATGCCCCGGAAGCTTAGTTGTCCACCGCAGAGTTCCATGTCACTGAAATTGGCCCTTTCTGGTATTTTGACCCAGAGAAAGGGGTGTAATTCCCCCACCTCGCTTCCGCAGGTGTCTGAAAAGCAGCCTCCTATAGGGGGCGCCCTACTGATGCACTGTCACAGATAACCGTCTCCAGCAGCCCCTCGTCCAGGGACGCATCAGCTCCTTACGTTACCCTGACCTGCCTACCCGTTCGTAGAACACAGAAGACCGGGAGCATCAGTGTTTCAGCACTTCTGAAACATAACGCTGATTTTCAGAAAAGTGAAGATGAACCAAAGTATGTAACTGACATTGAACTTGCAAACATACTTGAGACTTGGTGAAAATCAGAGTGAGCTGCCAGAGAACGTGTACCTGTGTGTGGGTCAGAGTCCCGAGTGCATTTTCAGGCTTACCCGTCATCTGCACACCCGTCCGGATGGCTCATCAGTGCGCACTTGGGCCACGCCCAGAGAATACACTGAACCGATGGTGGGGGGTCACAAAGATGAGCCAAAAGAGATGCTCACTCTGGGCGGGCATTCACTTTTAAACGTCCTGTGCTCCCAGGAGGGGAGCACACATGGAGGCTGGGTTAGCGGGTCCACACGGAGGTGTAGTTGTCTCCAGCGTGTGCGAACTCGAAGGATGCCAGGCAAGGTCCGTAGTAATCCAAGTACGTTTTTGATGACTGCGCCAATGCATGCCACCGAGCAGATACGAGACAGCTAAGAGGAGGCAGAGAAGGGGCATTTACCAAGCTCTGGACCTGATTCTCACATCACGCCCCAGGGATTGAAAACGCATTTACAGACAGGGAGCTGGACACTTAGGTGGCCCGCCCCCTCCAGCGAGGGGAACCTGCACGAGCCATGCGTGATCTGACGTAAATCCACCAGCAGGCACCAACGTGGTCACTATGGCGCTCTGGCTCGAACGTAATGGAATTCTCCACCACAGATGGTGTGCACGGGCCTTTTGTTCCATGGCAGGGACGCGCGGTTGGCACCCTCGTGCACCTCAAACAGCTCGTACAAACAGGAACAGAAAGAACCACTGGGGTCTGACCCAGCCATGGTGTCATTCTGTTGGAAAGTTTGGCACAGTCACATAGGCAGTGAATGGGACCCGAAGAGCAGATGTTTTGTATGGTGGGGAGGAAGATTCGAGGCTGCCTTTCCCTTTAACAAGAAAGAGATTAAAATGTGACACATCACGTTTACTAAAAATGGCAATTAAAAATGCCATGAACACGTGTTTAAATCAAATAGTGAGTGAAGACGAATGAATTCAGCACCTTTTCCCCACCTTCTTCCTCCCATAGAAACCAGCATCACTGATCAGGGCTCAGACTGGGAGTTGGTGAGCCCCAGCCTGGGGGCCAAGTCCAGCCCTGTGCCTGCCGTGGCCGATCGACGAGTTCTCTGAGAACTCATTCATTCACATTGCTCTGTGACCAGAGTTTCCAGGCTGGAACCACAGGGTTGAGCGGCTGAAATGCAGAGCATCTGACCTTGGACACCAAAATGATTTTTTACGTGGTCCTTTATGGTGTAAGTCGGTAGGGGCCTGATCTGCACCCACAAGCCCATAGCTCTGCACGAGGTCCTGGGGCATGAAGACTGGGAAGCCCGTGCCATTCGGGGAGCACAGCCAGCTGTAGCCTCCAGGTCTCCAGGGCCAGGCCAGCATTTGTGCAGCAGAAGGGAGGGAGTGCAGACCAAGCTCGTGCCCCGGGGGAGCCCCACTGTTGGGCTTGCCACCGTCTCTGGTGAATGGGTGCATCTGAAAAGGCTGAGGATAAGGAGTCCCTCAAGCTTGGTTTACACCAGGGCTCCTGTCGGTCCAGGTACCTGATGGAACATTCCAGGTGAGGAAAGCAGGCAGGGCAGGGGAGCCCATGTTAGGAACAGCTGGCCCAGGGGCTGAGCGACTCTGATGCCCCCCTCTTGCGTGGTGGCTGTCCTCAGCCCCCTTTCTCTTGCTCTGGCTTCGCTCCTCCAACTCTCCCCAACTTTCCTGTCCTTCCCTGCACCCAGGGCCCCCGCCACTGACCTTGGGGTCTCTCCTTCTTCCCCTGTCCTACCCAGGCCGTGCTCAAACCCACTCTTCCTGTGCCCTTCCGACGCCCCCACCTCCCAGAGGCCCACCTGCTGTTTGGGGGATGCTGGCGGGCACCCCAGACCAGAGAACGAGTCTCAGTCCAACCTTCCTGGGGACTGGATCAGGCATGGGCATTCCAGACCACTCTGTCAGGGACCACGAGGGGTCTCTGCTGGTGGCCTCTGGGAAGGGCGTCCTTGCCACGGAGAGACACGGAGGAAGGGACGGCGCCGCCCCTCTCCTTGCCTGCGGGCAGCCGTGGGGGGGCTAAGGGGCACAGAGGATGGACAGAACCTGCGTTCTCGGTGCCACCAAGAGACGAATCAGTCAACTCTGGAATCCCCCTGACTGCAGAATCTGCGCTACGTGAGACAATACACTTCCCTTGTCACCGAAGCGATTCTGAATTCATTTGCATGTTCCTCGCAACTCACGGCACCTTAGCTTCAACCGGCGTTGGAGCACCTGCCGCCTCGTGAACTTGTGAACGCCCCGCCACGGGTCCCCCGGCCTCCCCTGTGACCCCAGCCGCCGCCGCGCCCTCCAAGCCGTAAACCCGCGGGGTTACTTGGACCACCCCCAGCACAAACGCCCTCCCTGAACCCCCCGTGGGCACGTGCTCCACCGAGAAGCCATCACGCTCTGCTGGCCTGCGCCCCCACTTTCTCCTGCCGGATCCGAAGGGGACCCTAATCTATTTAAAACCGAGTCACTGGACTTCTTTCTGCTTCTAGCAGCGAGGAGCCGGGTC
The DNA here is from genome assembly GCA_002007465.1 of Ailurus styani. Taxonomy (NCBI): domain Eukaryota; kingdom Metazoa; phylum Chordata; class Mammalia; order Carnivora; family Ailuridae; genus Ailurus; species Ailurus styani. The sequence continues at coordinate 474,327 of LNAC01000335.1, forward strand.
TTGGAAATAGAACTCCCAGAGGGGGCGGGAGCAAAGCTGGATGGAGACGTGGGTCCAGGGGTCCAGGGAAGTCACAGTAATTTCGAGAATCGCCATGCCAGATCCCAGCGAAGACGAGGACCCCCCAGGTGAGCTGGGCTTGGCGGCTTTTTCCCAGGGGCGCTTTCCCACTGCACAGACGGCAGCTGACGGGCAGGGTGGCGTATCCCACGCACCCGGAAGGAGTAGCTGAAGCCAAGGTGTGAACGGAATATGAAGGCACGGAAACACTGGCCGGGGTGGGAGACCAGACTTGTCAGCAGGTGTGGCTGGGCTGCTGGGGAGCCGCGTGGAGCTACGGGGAAAACCCGGAGCTAGCCCCCGCCGGGCCCGCGCCCTGCAGATCCCAACGTCAACGGCAGGACAAGACCGCTCTTAGATGGCAACGTAAGAGGATGTTTTCTTGGACACAGGACGGAGAAAGATGCGTGCAACAAGACTCAAAAAAGCACCACCTGCAAAGAGAAAGACTTGGTGACTTGCTCTGTGATACTTGTCAGACCCTCTGGTCACCAAGAGGCGCTGGTAGGAAGGGAAGGGATAATAAGCCAGAGCGGAGGCGGCACCTGCAGCAGGCCGACCTTACTGAGGGCTCTTCCTGGTGTGCGGAAGGGCTCCCGCCCGTGAATGGAAAAAGATGACAAACAGAAAACGGAGCAAGAGCCTGTACCTGGACAGGAAATCTATGAACAGGTGTTTAAAGGATCGCCACGCAAGCAATGGCCAAAACGGAAAGCCTGAGAGCACCAGGGCGCTGGCCGGACGTGAAGGGACCGGGCTCTCGGAGCTGCGGGAAGGCCGGCCGACCGCTTTGTCATTGCTTATTTAAAGCCGAGGACGCAGACCGTGCAGGCACCACCACGTTCACCGGCAAGTGTGTGCCCAGCAGAGCTGCACGGACACGTGCACCAGGGGTCACAGAACACTCATTCCTGCAGCGTGTGGCACAGCCCCGAACTGAACACAGAGGTGCTTCAAGGAGAGAGAGAGACCTGTAAGGTGCATGCGTACCCAGGAAGGAAAAGGATGCTCTGCAGCTAAATATAGGCAGCCCGATACCAGGGAGTACCGAGCGCACGCTCTCGTGAAGATAAAAATCAAAGCCAGCAAAACTCAACCACAGCATTCCACTGTTAAAGGAAAGCAAGAAAGTGATTTCCGTCAAGGGCAGGATAATTGTTACCTTTAGGGGCAGGGACAGAAGCGGGGGAGGTCCTCAGGGAGTGGCCGTGGGTCCTTCTGGCCCCGGGGACTGGCCGGGCAGGTACGTACACGCGGATACGTTATCTCGGTTCTGCACCATTTTCTGACCGTGTTTCCTATTTCACGATAAAAGCAAGATAAAAGGAGAATATGCTCTCAGCCCTACTCAGGGGAGCCTGCCGGGGAAAGGCCGGCCTGGCGTCTGACTGTGCACACTCGGGGCTTGCACGCAGACACACAGCACGGCGCCCTGTCGCGCTTTTCCTTCTGGACACTGTGTGTCTCCTCCCCGCTCACGTCTCCTCGTTCGGTCCCGGGCCCCGACGCTCAGCACACCCGCCAGGGCCCGGGGTAGAGCAGCAAGCCCTGCTGGGCGGGGGTCTTACCTTTGTTCTTTACTCCGAATCCTCAAGCGACTCGGTGATTCATTCAACCCTTTCTTCTGACCTGTGTTTTGATGAGTAATTTTATCTTTTCTCATCTCGTAGCAGTGTTTGTAAATGGGACCGTCTCAATTATCCACCCCTGTGCAGCCAGCAACGCTACCATTTAGTGGGAGCAGACGGTGGTGACTGGCCCTCCTGACTCAGCTCTCTGGGCTGGGCGCCACCATGCGCCGGGGTAGCAGCCCCCGGGATGGTCTGGTCGCCCCGCTGGGGCTGCCTGGGCGTCCTCCTCCACACGTGCTCTTCCCAGCCCTGCGGCGGCGCCTCTTCTCATAGACTCGGGGCTCGCAGAGCCACTTCCAAAGAGACTAAGCTAATCTGGGAGCTCTTTAAGCTTCTCTGTCGTGCTGGCTAACGTCCCACGGACCAAAGCCAGGCACCCGGTCAAGCTGATTCGGAGGCGTCAACACAAGGGTGTGAATACCAGGGCTCAGTAGGAGCAATCACAACAAATACACGGGCATCATCATCATAAACATATAACGGTACATTTAAAAATACAAATACAGGGGACCATTCAGACACGTGTAAGCAGGGATGCTTACACAATGCAAAGACTCAGCAGGCCTGGGTACAGCTGGGCGCTTTTTCCTTCTTTGACAATTTGACCAATAATTCACGAAAGACGAAAGCTCTGTGGGTTGAGGACTCATTCTCAGCATCACTGGTTACAAAGTTTCCCAAGAGTAGGTGTTGTCATGGATACTGTAACTCTCATCAACTTGAGAAGGGGAAGTTTTAAGTGGGAGAGTTCTTAAGCCCCAGGGATGTATCACAAAAGGATACAGCCCCTCCAAAACGCTCATACTGAGCTGAGCAGTCAAGGTGCTCATTATTGCTCGAGGTCTGGGGGCTCTGGCCACCTTCCCTGAAGCCTGGCTTGGACTCAGCACGTTTCCTGAGCTTCTCAGAGTGTCCTCCCCTTTCAAACTGCCCCATTGCTAGAAATCACTGTCCAGGTATTTGCAATCTCACTGTTAGAAACCACTGAAAGCGTAGGAACTGCCGGGATGCTCACCTGAACAAATAAGAACGCGAGAGAGCCCAGCACTGAGGCTTCATCCTCAGCCCCGGGGATGGCGTAGTCTGGGTGGAAAGTACCAGCGCGGTACAAAACTCTGAACTGCTAATCCGCAGTCTCTGGGGGCTACTTCCTGGAAATTGGCAGCGCCCCTTTCCTCCCCGTGTCCCCCACTAGTGGTGTGACTCCGGGGCCTGCACACCCTGCTAGCCGGCGGGGAGCCCTGCGTTGTACACGGTGGCTTCTAAACAGCTCTGCACTGCTGGGTTCCTGCACTTTGTGGGGAGTTACATGGAGCGGCCACCCGGCGTGCACCTGCCCACCTCCCTGCAATGGCATGGTCGCCACCCGGGACACCACCACCGGCATCCTATTTCATGCTCCACATAAGCAGATGCTTCATGAGTAATGCTAGCAGAAATGTTTAAATAAGAAATAGATGTGCTTTAAAAGTCCTTTCACTTGGCCAAATTGGTGAGGGCTTACTAGATGCCTGACGTTCTATTTATTGCCTGACTTGACCCTCACAATGTCTGGAAAGCGGCATCTCCGTGCCCACTTTCACAGCCCCGCACACTGAGGTGCAGAGAGGTGGGTCATGTGGCCAAAGCTGCACAGCCACTGAGTAATGGAAGCAGGACCAAGTCTGCCTTTCTTCGGCCAGGAGCCTAGTTCTCTCTTTCCATTTACCACCTTTCCAGGCCCGGCACCTAGCCCAGAACTCAGACAGTAGCCTGGGCTAGTGTCTAGAGGAGGCGTCCTGTCCCAAAGAAAGAGAATGCAAGTCACATATGTGAGCCACTTGGGGAATTCTGAATTTCCTAGTAGCCACAGTGCAAAATGAAAATGAAGTAAAACTAGTTTTAATAACGTATTTTATCACACTCGGTATAAGGAAATATTACTCCAACATGTGCATGTGCAACACGTGCAAACATCTGGATTGGGACTAGCCACATTTCAAACACCACTGGCTGTGTGGGCTACTGGCCACCCCATCAGACAGTGCATTTTCAAGCCCTTTGAGATGTCACAGTTTCTCAAAATATGCTGAAACTAATGTCAACTGTAGAGATGTCTTTGTTCTCCAAAGCACATGGGTGTGAGTGGGTACAAGAAATCAGATGTGGAAAGAAATCAGATGTGACAGAAATCAGTCAAAAGTCATGCACCACCCCGCTCCATGCTCACAAGGTCTCTGTCCAGCATGGGCTGCAGGCAGGGTTGTCTCCAGCCACCAGGATTCCATCGACTCAAAAACCCAGAAGTCCTGGGACCTTTGGGAGAAACGTACGTGAAAATGCTCTTCCCAACAAATGTTCTGATCTGCCTGAAAACCTGAATTATTCTGAAAGAAAAAAGGGGAGGAAATCCTGCTGCTCTGAAATCTAAGAAAGAAAGTGGTTTTTTTGTTGTGGTGGTGGTTGTTTGTTTTATTTTGTTTTTTGAGGGTGGGAACTATTTTTGGGAAAGAAAATCCAGCTGCTATTTGATAAGAATGACTCATCCTTAGAGACACAATTGGTTTCAATAAACACCACCAATACGGCTGCTGAAGGTCGACTTCGATTCTGGTTAGGGGAACAATCGTCTTAGCAACGGTGGTCGGCACGCATGTCCCTGCTGTGTTTCTTCAGGGGCCCTACTTCTGGTCCGTGTGTCGGATGCGCGAGAGTGAATGGTGACGCTAAAGCATCGTTAGTAGAGACTTAACGTCAGTTTCTAGACAACGAGAATCGGAACAGCCAGGGGAAGCCCTCTTCCAGTCTACTTAAATCAGAGATGAAAGTTAGGCTCGCATAAGAGACAGGCAGGGAGGGCAAAGCGGCCCCAAGGTCGCACCCCAGGGAGAACGATCCTGGGGCTCCCACCACGCAAGTGTTGCCACGATGGATGTTACAGTTACGTCCTGAGGGCTCCTAGGTGCCGTGTTCTGTGCGCTCAGTCCCACTGTCCCGCTGCCACCTGATCTAAGCCTCGGAGACACTGCGTGGGGGTCCCAGGCATCCGCGGGGCTTTGTGCGGTGGACTTGGTGGTATCCGTTACACAGCCCCGGGGAACAGGCACAGCGGCCACGGGGCCCTGGAAATGGGGCATCCGTGCCAGGCCCTTCCCGCCACACCCGAGTCCACCCAGAGCTTCGGTGACAGGCACCCGGGCCTTGCTCTGACAGCCTGTCCACAAGCCAAGGATAATCTCTCCACCGACCACTTCCTGAGCCAACCACCGAATGCACTGGCGAAACAGCCCTGGCCCCTGCCCACCACAGCAGGGCAATGATGACCTTCTCCGGGCCCAGATCCTGCTAAGTTGTGTCATTTTTGAGCAGGCCGGATTCTCTAAGAATGCGCTTGGAGACACGAGAGCACCCCAAGGCCGAAACACTGCTCCGGGGGCGGTGTGCTGGGGAGGCGGGAGCCGTCACACGTGCACAGCTGCCTGGACGCCGGGCTGTCAGGGTGGGGACGGACACATCACAGGGCCGTCCCCAGCGCAGCCCGGAGCAGGCGTGCTTGCCTGGAGGGGCTGCTCTGTCTGCTTGCTCAGGGTCCGCCCCTGCCTCAGGGTCTGCCGGGGCTTGTGCGTCCCTGGAATTTACCCTAAGACATCGGCTCACTCAGTTCTGGGGGCAGGCAGGGTAGGCTGGCAGGCCAGAAATTCAGGTGAGAGTTGAGTCTGCAGGGCTGGATCTGGAATCTGTAGGGAAGTCCAGCCAACTGGAAACAGACAGGGTTTCTATGGGGCGTCCTCGAGACAGAATTCCTTCCTTCCTCGAGAACCTCAGGTTCAGCTTTGAAGGCCTTCAACTGATTGGATGAGGCCCACCCATATAGTTCAAAGTCGGCTGATGTGTTCATCACATCTAGAAAAATACCTTCCCAGTGATCTAGACTGGTGTTTGGTCAAACAGCTGGGCACTGTAGCCAACAAGGAGACAAAATTAACTATCCCAATCATAAGACCATTAAAAGCAATATGACTTGCGTAACAGCCTGAAATTTATGGTTCAGTACTTACTCCCTTGAAAGCAGAGGGCAGGGAAAGATATGGGAACAAAGTGTCACTCGAGGCTTGATCGACCAAGGAGCCACGTGACTGTGCCGCTTGTTTGGTAAAGTGAAAGGTATCAAACAGAGCCTAAGTCTCAGTTAGAAAAACAAAAACAAAACAAAACCCTGTGTGGCAGATCACTGTTCCAGCCCCGCAAGCTACCAGCTTACCGTGATTCTATGTAAAATTACAAAGAAAGCTTGACATCGCTACTCAAGTCAAAGGTTTGAGGTGCCGGTTCTGTTTTTTATAAGATGCTCTAACAAAAATACACAGCTTTTAGGTGACAATGGTTGTTCACGTCACATTCTGAATCACTTTGGGAAATTCTGCTTGACTCCAAGGAAGAGATCTGTTGCAGCAAATCTCCTCCAAATGTTAGTAGAGAGAGAATTTTATTTTGCTTGTCGTGTAATTTTTACCTCGGGTATGTGTTTTGAAAGTGGTCCAGGGAAGCTGATCCCAATTTCTCCAATGGAGGACTTGCCCTCCCAAATATTTCAATCTATCGTAAGAAGAAAAACTTGAAATTAAACTAAAAACATACAAAATGTTGGTAGCTGAGGTTTTCCCCAACCCTTACCAGGTAAGAGCAGGATCTGGGAAGCCCTGAGCCAGCGGCACTTGCCCGTGGGTTCTGGTGGGTCCTGGGGCCCAGCCAGGCCGGGGAGGGGGTCTGCACGCAGGGTCCTGGCCGTCTGGCCTGTGTGGGACTGAGACCACCTGGCAGGCTGCATCCCACAGCCTTGGCCTCAGTGGGAGGCCCAGCGGTCTCCGGGGAAAGGCCCACGTCCGACTCTCACATGGGACCCCACGCTGACCCCTCTGCCTGCCGGGCTGCTGCTCTGGGAGGTAGGCAGGGAGAAGACATGGGGGTCGCCCTGGGTGAGAACGAATATGTTTTAGGGGAAGACGCGGGAACGCTTGGTTCCCAAACTCGTCACCCCCTTGCAGAGCCCGTAGGACCCCTGCCCTCAGCCGGTGATGGGGCTGCCACCTTCCGTGGGTGCGGGAGCCGTGTCTCTGCATTCATCCCCAGGGGGCCTGTCAGTATTTCTTCTCCACGACCTTTCCTCCAGACACCCAGTATCTATGTGTGGGACGATTTTACAGCTCCAATATTTTAAGTAGGAAATTTCCAGATGACTAACACCTCAAGGTATGTTTTTCAAGATGTGCTTTATCTCACTCCACCTCTGTCCCCTGCGGGAAGGGTACTAAGTTCTGTTGCAATGATTACTGCGGCCTAACAAGCCACCCCGACACTCGGGGGTATGAAGGAACAATTCACACGCACAGGGGTCGGGTGTCAGGGTCAGCATTGGGGGTGTTAGGGAGGGAGCCACCTCTCCTCCGTGCCCCCAGGGCCGCTGCTGGGCACACCGCAGTGGCTGGAACCATCTAGAAGCCGTGCACTCTCCGGTGGCTGGAGCTTCTCACGGTATGCACACAGGTGGAAGCTTCAAAAGGTTCCTCATCGCTTGTGATCCACATGTCGGTTGCCAGTCTCCATGGTGAGGCCCGATCCAAGGGAGGCGTGTGGACCCCCAGCTCACAAGGGGAGAGGTGGCGGCAAGGCCATATGGCAGACGAACTTATGGGATGAAAGATGTCCCAGAAGGCATCTTTGGAAAATCCACGCTGCCCCCCATTCCGATGATGGGGGGGAGGGACACAGGGACCTCTCCATCGTTCCCCAAACCCCGAGGCCGGAGCAGGAGCGGACACCCAGCTGCAGGCGACTCTGGCGTGGGGCTGCGTGGCCAGGCCCCAGGCTCACCATTTACATTTGCAAGAAAGGCCAGGTTGTGTTTGCCCTTCCTGTGTCTTCTTGTGCCTTCTTGTTTTCCCCAGATCAAACGAGGAAAGCCCGCTTACCGTGCATTCCTGTTTTGTCTGAGATGCATACAATTTCTGCTCGGCGATTTAGAGAGGAGGGAGGACTATACGACAGGCTTTTATCTCTTCAGCGAGAGTCCCACAGCCCCCCTGGTTGTCCACACGGTGGTCCTCACCGTGCTCTGGATTCCTTCTGGAGCCTCCTCCATCTCCCCCTTCCGGACTGTATTTAGTGAACGAAGAGCAGTGCGGAGAGGTGTGGGAGCCGGCCAGACAACCAGACAGACAGACAGACGGAAGGGGCGGGAGAGAAGCCACGGGAAAGTCTGTGAAGGATCCATCGGAAGCCGACCCGCAGCCCTGGACACAGTCAGACTAGAGGCTGCACGGTTATCACAGAGACCCCTGGGCCGCTGTGACAGCTCGGCCACCTTATCGGCACACGGCTTCCGTGCCTGGGTCTGGGCAGCCGCCCCGACGGTCCCGCGCCCCAGCCGGCCAGGGCGCGGGCAGCAGCCCACACCCACGCTCCCTCCCATCGCACCGTCCGAACTCGGTCCCGGCGCCAACCAGCAGCCGGCAGGCGGGCACGCGGTCCCCAGTCCGCGTGCCCAGTTCAACCTCGGAGGCTTTCGAGAGCAAGAAAGACCGAGTGGACGCGAGGAGAGCCGGCCTTTCCCTGCGCTGTCTCCCCGGAAGAGGCAGAGCCGACCGGGCCGCCGTGGCACTGGACACGGGGGAGCACGTGCCGCCGGCCGCCGAGTCCTGGTTTCCATGGCAACCACGCGGCCAGGCAGGGCGGCCCCCAGTGTCCTTCTTCCGCGCCTTTAGCATCCCTGACCTCTCTCCACCAGCAACCTTGTAGGAAAGAAACCCTGTGCACGGAATGCCTGCTGTTTCCTGGTCATGGGTTCTTCCCGACATGGTCAGTCTCCGTCTTTCCTCTTTGCGGAAGGAATATGATGTGCACGTGAGAAACAGAACTGTGATTCCTAGTATCCTTCTCTCCGGGTGTCTGGATGAGAGCTGACACGCCGCGTACCGCCGGTCCTGGCTCGCCGTGTGTGGGCTGGGGGTCGGGGACCGAGAGAGTGAGGCTTGTCCTCTGGACCCCATCTCTTGCTTTAGGGGGTGCCTCTTTCCTCTTCCCTTTTCACATCCTTGCCCTGCCAGTATTTACCCACACCTCTTCCCACTCACGGCACACGAGTGCCTCTGCCTGGCACTCCGCGTTCTGCCGGCTACTGTTTTGGGAGATGCTGATGGGAACTCCAGCATCCAAGTCTGTATGGTCACACAATTTATACAATTCGCACCCTCTGTCCTGGACACGCACAACGTAATCTGCAAGACCAGAGACTATCCACAAAAAAATCACCTTGTAGATGTTTATACCACGCGTTTGTCAAATCTACTTGAGCCGAAAACCCAGTTTGATGAGCACCTGTTGGAAAACGCCCACTTACTCTGCTGGACGATGCGCAGAGAAAGCCACGAGCTCCAGAGGCCAACCCCAGCTCTGCCGTCAGCTCCGCGTGGGCCTCAGTTTCTCTACTTAAAAACTGGGTACCCTATCACATACCCCGAGGGTGAGCGCGAGGGTTGATGGAAGAGCGCACATAAGGCGTGGTGCCTGGCCTGTAACAATGAAACTCAACAGAGAGACTTTATGATTTTTGCTGGACGGGACATCGGGTAATAAGAGTGCCACTCGGACAAGCGGTTTGTGTCAGGGGTGGTGAAGGATTCCCCCACAAGACTCTGCCAGGCTGATTCTACTAGTATTCATTGGGTCTGTGTCTTAGCCCTGAGATGGCTTCTGGGAAGATCTGATTCATTTCTGCCTGATTCTCACCTCCCAGTTGGTACAGAGTCAGCCCCAAAGATAGTATGGACTCCCGCCCACCCCTGCCTCGCTTGGCTTTAAGCTGAGCATCCTGAGAACACAGCAGGCTGCCAGGCCCTGGCTTCGGGATGCAGCGAGATGGGAGACCAGCCAGGAGTGTCGAGGGCTTGTGTCTCCAGGTGAGTCGTGGGGAGGCAGGGCACCCAGGGGTGGGACCTGGGGGTCATCCCCCTCAGCTCCACGTAGCCCTGGTGTAGGGTCTGGGGGCCCCAGGTGGCCTCCCCACATATTTTTTAAGGCCATATTATTTTATTTATTTGACAGAGAGAGACTGAGCGAGAGAGGGACCACAAGCAGGGGGCGTGGGAGAGGGAGAAGCAGGTTTCCTGCTGAGCAGGGAACCCAGTGTGGGAGGCGATCCCAGGACCCTGGGATTATGACCTGAGCTGAAGGCAGACGCTTAACGACTGAGCCCTCCAGGCGCCCTGTCCCCCCCACATCTGGGAGATGCCTCAGCCAGTTAAAGGGCATCTGCTAGACAGTCTCCATGACAACCACGGAAAGCCTGGAGTGAGTGACAAACAAGCCCCCAGCAGGGAGGCCCATCCCACGAACCGGATGCTGTCAATGAAACGGGTCCTACCTGGAGCCAGGATCAAAGGGCGAGCTCCGCACGTGGAGCTCACCAGCCTTTTTACGTAGGTGCAAGCGAGTTTACTCCTGACCCGGGAGCGGTCCTGCTTGTAACACATGATCTTCCCGAACGTCTGTCTGGGGCCCGTGAGATCCCCAGCAGGAGCTGTCATTCCCACATGGTACGTGAGGAACAGACGGACTTGACCGGGACCCGAGAGTTCTTATTTCTTGGGCTATTTCAACCGGAACAGATGCACAGACGCTCATTGTTCACCTCTTGTTCATAGCATAATTACAAAGTGACCAAAAAAAAAAAAAGGACAGGTAAAAGGAAGGGGGGGCGGTGCTTACACGGTGTAGAATTGACAGAGGTTGTCGAAGTGTGGTGCTCACAAATGCCAACCCTAATGACTCAGTCCCTCCCCGTGTGCAGAATCGGAGACAAGACGTATATTCTCAGTGTTGGCCACTGATGGCCATCCCCCCAGGGGCCCCGTGTTTCTAGCTCCCACTCAGATGGGTGACAACTCCGTCAGGCCCCACGTGTTAAAAGGCAAGGGGATAGGCCACTAGGCCACGCCGGACCCCCCGCCAGCGTCCTGTCCCAGATCCCCCACGACACGCTTCCGTTCCCCGCAGATGGCCGCCAAGGCTCTTGAAACCAGACCGGCCCTCCTTCGGGCCCTCGGAGCTACCAGATAAGGTCAGCGAAGTATTAACAAGTAACAAACCATAAAAACATATGTGTGTGGTGTGGAGAAGACAGTGTATCCCAAAGTGAAGGCAAAGAATTTGCGCCGAACAAAAGCTCGATGTTTTTGTTTAGTTCATTCTAAAAATAGACTGATAGAAAGTGGCTCCTGAAGGTTTATGGGCACCAAGGAAATAAATCATTGTGGGGCAAAACTATATTTAGCGAACATTGTTTTTAAAGATTTTATTTAGTTGTTCGACAGAGAAAGAGCACAAGCTAGGGGAGCAGCTGGCAGAGGGAGAAGCAGGCTCCCCGCTGAGCAGGGAGCCTGATGCGGGACTCGATCCCAGGACCCTGGGATCACGACCTGAGCTGAAGGCAGACACCTAACCGACTGAGCCACCGAGGTGATGCTAGCAAAATTTTATGGCCGATTCAGAGATTCTGGAAAGGCAGAGGGTGTTAACGTTGTGGAGATGTCGCTGAGCCAGGTTCCCGGCAGCTCTGGTCGGTGCCTGGGGAGACTCGAGAAGGCAGACATGGGAGACGGGGTGTTGCCTGGAGGGACAGCCCTGCAACCTCCAAGGAGGGCTGTGTCTCGCCCCTGCCGCCCATGACGGGACCCTTCAAGGCCCACCTGCCCTCCCCAGCCTCTCCGAGTCTTTGCTCGGTGCGCACCGAAGGCCACCAAGTCCCCACTCGAGTTTAAAAGTGGCGTCGCTCCCCTACAAACATGGAGTCATTTTTCTCTAATAACTGCATAAGTCCCACTGCTGCATTACAGGGAGTAAATGATGAAAATGGTAAAAACTTAAAAAACTTAAAAATGTAAAATAAAAAATATATACATACAATGTATAATTAAAAAATAATGCAAATAGTAAACACTATCAAATTGGATCACACTTAGACGTTTTGTTGGGGGATTCTGTTCCTTGGTTTATTGTGTCCTTCTGCTTCCCAAAGGGGTGGTCCTATGTTCCCTCAGACACACCCAGAGCAGCAATCGCTCCCATTTAATATTTGCTATTTGGCAGGTGGCTTCTATACATTTCAGGCTCAACTCTGTGGTTACTTTAATCGGGAAAGAATGGAGTAAAATCTTCCAGTCTGTGCTTTCCAGATGGGCACCCCGAAGCCCCGGGAAGTGAATAATTAGCCACACGTCACAGTTAGTGGCTGAGATTCAGAAGCAGGCGTCTGGCCCTCCGGCCTCCCAGCGGGTTCTCCCCCTGCTGCCCTATCCCCCCCTCCCTTCAACGCCGGGCAGCCCTTGCTCCAGTTCTTGGCTCCTAAAAGAAGGACCCGGCCTTAGAGCATTTCTGCAAAACAACCCGCTTCCTTGTTCAAATCCAGAACACCATCAAGACAGGTAAGAGCTCAGTATACCGACAACAGTCAAAGTGCGGAAAACGGTACCGCAGGGGGAATTTGAAAAAGTATCACATGCATGTGTAAGACTGTTCGCTGCAAACAACCACACTGCTCATTCACGTGACGTTCAAGACAGGTCTCAAGCAGGAGGCCTGTTCACGGAAACTTCTAGTACGGATTACGGAGGCTGAGCGGTCATCCGTGCTTTATTTGTGCCTGCGTGAACGCATCTGCTCGGTGGGTTTCCCGTGAGCAGTCATCGTACCCGCCGCTGTCGCCGTACATGCGGGTCACCTTCCTAGAGACCCACTTTCCTACAGAGCTAGAGTCACGGAAACCCGGGGCCCGCCCCCCGGCAGGTAAATACCGCTGCGGGGCGGCCTTCAGAAGGCATGGCCTGTGTGTCCCTACCGCTGCGGGGTGGCCTTCAGAAGGCATGGCCTGTGTGTCCCTACCGCTGCGGGGCGGCCTTCAGAAGGCATGGCCTGTGTGTCCCTATTTTTTCATCACGGCCCCATAAGGCAGAGTCAGAAGAAGAGGTATATTCTTCCGAAAAGAGATGCCGGGGGCACAAGAATGAAGACGTTCACCGGCCTGGCTGTTGGCTAGCCGGGCGCAGCCAGGCCCTCGGGACCCAGGCAGGAACCCGCCCATGCCCTTCGCAATAGCTGCCGCTCACGGGCACACGTGGGGCCCCCGGTGGAGGCTGGTTGGGCAGTTTTGTTTTTGTTTTTTCTTTTTACAAAACTCAACATACTTTTACCATAAGACCCAGCAACAGAACTCCTTGGAATTTACCCAAAGCAGTTGGAAAATTCTGTCTGCGCAAAGACCTGCACACGAGTATTTATAACACCTTGAGTCATAACTGCCAAAACTTGGAAGCCACCAACACATCCCGTGGTAGGTGAATGGATAAACGACGTGTCCATCCAGACAACGGAATGGTACTCAGCGCTGGAAAGAAAAGAGCTCTCGAACCACGGCCACACCCAGAGGAATGTTCAACGTCCCTTCCTAGTTGAAAGCAGCCAGTCTGGGAAGACTCGGTACTGCATGACTCCAACTACACGGCATTCTGGAAGAGGGAAAACCAGGAAGACATTAAGGAGATCAGTGGTTGCGTTAGATCAGGCGTTAGAGACGAAGGAGGGACAGAGAGGTGGAGACTGTCAGGGCAGCGGAAGGACTTTGTGTGACGTTACAGCGGCAGACACGTGACATTGCACGGTTGTCCAAGCCCACGGCATATCCAACCCCAAGAGTGACAGCCACATAAACCGTGAGCTGTGGGTCCACGTAGGTGTGTCACTTGTCACTAATGCTCCACTCTGGTGGGGGTGCTGATGGTGGAGGTGCCTGTGGGGGGTGCGAGGGGTGAATGGGAAATCTGTCCCTCCCGCTCAATTTCACCGTGGACCTGACATTGTTCTAAAAAAAATCAAGTCTTAAAAAACAAAGTCAATTGGTGGATTCAGCAGACTCGGGGATAAGCAGTTGACAGTGGAGAATGTGGTTTTTTGAGGGAGAAAACAAGAGGGGGCAGCAGGAGCGGGCGGCCGGGTCTTCCCTCTGCCTCTTCTCGTTGTCGGCAGGAAGAAGATAAGCAGCCGGGCCGGGCCGGCCTCCGAGGCCCCCAGCGGCTGACCAGCCAGCGGGCCCCGCCTGCGGCCCCGCTCGGCCGCCAGGCACCTCCTATCAGGTTCCTCATCTGAGGGCGAACAGCTGGCCAAGAAGATAGGCCATACAGCGCCTCCACACCCGTCCCCGGGGGCTGGAAGGACACGTGCTGGAAGGTGCTGGATCTGACCACGTTTGAAAGGGCAGCTAAGTTGCTCTAAGGGGTTCAGTCCCGTTCACTGGTTGCTCACTACTGGTTTCCAGAGGAGTCACTCTGCGGGTTCTCCCCGTGTGCACTCTCGCGGGCAGACCCACACCTGGAAGCACCCGACGCCACAGGCGTGGGAGGTTGACGGACTAGACACGAGGACAGAGGGGGACAGAGTGGGAACGCGAGCCCCAGCCCGCAGGCATCTGAAGGCCCGGCGGGCCCGGCGCTGGCTGCCCGGCTGGTGGCCCGCAGAGCCACGGGGACCTGGGAAGCCCCGACGCCCGGGCCCCACCGACACCCAGCCGGTCGGCGGGCTGCCTGGGAGCGGGCGCCTGCCTGGCTTTCCTTCCCCCCCGGGGACGGCACTGCCCGGCCGAGCCTAGAGAGCCCTGCGCAGAGCAGCAGCGCAGAGAGCACCCTGGCTCTGCCCTTCCCTGGGGGGAGACCCTTCCACCAGAAACTAGAGACGAAGCTATTTTGTAAATTGGGGGGGAAAAGCAGAAGTTCCATCACCAAGAATGCTTGTTTTCGTCTCATGGCAACTGTGCAACTGTCTCACCAGGAAGAGTGACAAACTGATGCCCCAGAGCTTTCTCCCTCTTCTGTTTCCCGGACTTCGCACGAGACGATGGCCACGGGCTTGCCCCGCGAGGGAAGCAGGGGTGCGGAGCAGCTTCCGAGGGGAGCCAGGGGGCGCAGGGCTGAACGCTGCTCCAGCCGCCCACCCGCAGCTCCCCGGCGCCCCCACCTGTGTGCACGCAGGGGCAGGCGGGGCTCAGAAAGTCCAGGAGGCAAAGGGGCTCACAGGGGGGAGAGAGAGCACGAGAACAACCCCCCACAGCGAATGCGGAGCCGCAGGGAAGCTGGCTGCTCAGCCCACGGATAACACGGTGGACCGACACGGCACTTTCTCAAGAAGACACCCTCGAGTCGTGGCAGCATTTCTATAAGCGGTTCAGGGATGCAGGATTTTCTGTCTGTTTTTTAAAGGAAAAATAGAATAAAAACGAGGGCACGCAAAGAAGCACGAAGCTCGTGTCCGACGCGTCTTCCCTGGCGGTCTACACCCGCGGAGCCCGTTCTCGGCTTCCAGGGCCGGCTCCAGGCGGGAAGGGGTGAATCCGTGGCATGGTGGGTGTGCGTCGGGTTAGACATCTCCAACAGTGGTTACGGGTCTCGAGGGAGGAAGCGCCCCGTTTCTCAGGCCAGACCCCAGTGTTTGTCACATAAAGGTTGTGGGGACCGGGTCTGCCCTGGAGCCTTGTCTGCTGCCGGGCTGTGTACACCCAAGGGCCCAGGCTGACCCCGTTTACGGCGCTCCTGGGAGGCCTTCCAGTCCCCCCGCCCCACACCCTGCTCGACACAAATGACAGCCCAGCACGTGGTCATCAGACACCCCGACGAGCGGCAGGGGCAGCGGACACCCCGCTTCATCTTGAGCGATGAGGCCGTCCTCGGCCCCTTCAGCTGGAGGAGAATGTCTGCGGATAACCGAGCAACAACCCAGCTCTGTCCAAACGTGGACTTTCCATCCCGTTTACCCTCGACTGTCGGAATCAGTGTGTCTCCGCGTCCGAGTGCAGTGGCCCACCTCGTCTTTCTCTTACGTACCCAAAGCTGTGACACTCCTGACCCCAGTGCTCTTGCCCTGGCGGCCGTGGGTCCCCGAGAGTCTGTGCGTGGAATCTGGGGGACAGGTCTGTGGCATAGAGGAGGAAACGTGAATCCTTATCTCCGTCTCTCACGGAAATCTAGAATGGGCCCCGGCCGTGAACGTGGGTGACAAACCACAGCACGGTCTGGTCGCCTCGGAAACCTCAGGTGCGTTCATGACACAGAAATTTGTTGCAGACAGACGCACGTCGCATGGATTTTGTACACGTTCGAAATATGTGAGAAGGAGTGTAAAGGCTTTATGGTGCCGAAGGAGTCAGTCCAAGAAAATGAAAATTACTCAAGGGACAAGAAGACCAGACCGCAGCTCAGTGACGTGGCAGACGCACCCATGCCCTTAGCAACTCCAGAACACAGCACTTATGGTGGGATTCACGGGGGCCAGGGAGCCAAAGGGAAGAGGGACAGCTTTTGTCACCGTGAGAGCCCCCAGACACAGAGCAGCCGGGTGACACCCACGGTCGCACGGCTGGTGAGCAGCAAAGTGAGTCTTTGTCTCTTTTGCCCACGTCGTCTCACCAACACCTGGCCCCTTGCAGGTGGAGATCGGGGCGGGGGGCTCTGAGTCCGCCTGCCGTCTGACCGCTCCGAGAACCTGACCCTCAGAGCCCGGGCTGGGCAGCCCCATTACACACATGGTCCTCCCCGCTGCTCCCCGCTCCATCCGTCCTGACCTTTCTGGGAGGATGTGGCTTCCCCGGGGAGGACCTCAGTGGCCTGCGTCACCCCCGTGTGCCAGCGAGCTCCTGCCCAGGGGGAGAAGGCACTAGATGCTCACGGAACGGGCCCGCAACAGGAGAGGAGGGAGAGGAGGCGGCGGGGGAGGAGGGAGAGGAGGCGGCGGGAGCGGGAGGGAGGGCGCACAGGGTGCAGGCAAGGCCTGAGCCCGGCCTGGGGAGCGGGAAGCGGGGTCCGAGGCCCCCAGAGCTCGTCCCACGCACTGGGCTCTTCCCGGGACTCAGCCTTGCGCTCGGCAACACGGGAACCGCTCCTCTGTCCGGGCAGATGTGCTCTGGCTCTCTCCATCCTCAGAACCATTCTCTTCCCTGAGGTCCTGGACAGCGACCGGGGGACCCACTTAAGTCCCGGCCTGCGGTCTCCAAACCGCGGGCCGCCCAGCCCCGGCTCCGCCAGCCGCAGGACCCCGGGCCCCCTGATGGCAAGGCTGTCGGGGCCCTGAGCGAACACCCTGGCACCTGCCCCCAGCGGCTCCCCGAGCTCCCCAGAGCCACGCTGCCCACCCCCGGGCCCCTCCCCTGCACTCCCCTGCGCTTTCTCTGGGCATCCAGCACCGTCGTCACAGGATGGAGCCCCTTGCCTATCTGCCTAGTGCCCCGATGCCCGTGCCTGGTCCTCGGCCCAAGACAGGGCTACAAACAGCGGAGCCGGAGCTCCCGGGCCCCCGCCCCGCCCCCCGCCCCGCGCCCTGCGGTCGGCTCAGGGGTCCTCCTGCACCACGGGCTGCCTGACAGACTGGGACGCCGGTGCCCAGCGGGCAGTCGTGGGCCCACCTGCGGGCTACCGAGCCCCACGTCTCCGAGGCCCTGGCCTTGGCACCCAGCCCGGCACGAGAAGGGCGACGGGGGCCGCGTGGCGCGGCGGG
>LNAC01000335.1:491744-594159 GCA_002007465.1 Ailurus styani
CGCAGGGGGCCCACAGGACAGGGCTCAGAGGAGAGGCTCCTCCTGGCAGCCCGGGGCCGGCGGCGCTGGAAGGAGGGCCGCTCCGGGCTGGGGGCACAGCAGGCCTGGCTCCCCGCCCTCGCCCGGCCCGGCGTCACGGTCCTGTGGCTGGCAGGGCCCGCTGAGCAGACCCGTTTTACGCAACCCACCTTGTGGTGGGCTCTCCTGCCCGGTATCTGGGACATCTGCCGGAAATCAGGCACCGTCTGTGGGATTCCACAGCCGCCCCAGCAGCCTCCTGCGGCCGTTGACTGAAGCCACAGGGACCTGCGCCTCGGGGCCACGCTCTCAGAGGCGGCGACGCCTGGGCCATCAATCAAGGCTGTGTTTCCATCCGAGGTGAATCTCAGGCAAAAATAAAGTCAAAATCCCCCGGTTCCAAAATATCCTCGGAGGCAGGGCGGGAGCAGCCCGCGTGCGGCGGGCGAGGCCCGGGTGGCAGCATCTGGGGTGCCTAATTATAGGGTCCCGGCCACCGGGCCCCATGCCGGCCGAGCCGGGCCTGCCTGGCCGGCCCGCCAACTGTCGTCCCGGCCACCAGCTTCCTCACAGCAGCGGGACAGAAATACAGACCTCCCTGGGCCCCAACGAGCTTCCCCACACCTGCGGGGCCCGTTTCCACCTTTCCCTGGAGCAGTAATTTTAGATTTCCAGTGAGGAGACGCCCGCAGGCCTTGAAGAAAGGGCTCCTGGTCCAGGCTCCCCGTGTGCGCACAGTACAGCGTCACTAAAGTCTCTGGGGACAAGATGTTCCCTGGCAATGTCTCGGGAAAGTAACATTTCCCTCCAGGACTCTCCCCTGCCCGTCTCGCACAGGTGTTGGGGTGCGGCCGTGGGCAGTGGGGTGCTGCAGAAGCAGAGCCGCAGAGCCAAGCGCACCCCAGGCCCAGGGGGTTGGGGGGCGCCCAGGGACGAAGGGGCTCGGTGTGGGCTGGGGTACCGGGGCAGAGGCGGAGAGTGGCTGGTGGCCAGTGCGGGCAAGGGGCACCGGGCTGGCCGGGGAAGGGCTCTAGGATGAAGCAAGCGAGGCCGACACAGAGGAGACACAGAGGCCATGAGAGACCAGCCCCCCCAAGAGGAAGGTTCTACGGAGCTGTGATGGTGAAGACGAGGGTGAACCTGCTTGGGGGACCCTGAGTTTGAGACGATGGGGGGGAACACTGCAAGCCAACCCAGGACACAAGCTGTCCCAGGAAGTGACTACGGAGAAGTATTTGATGGCGAGGGCAGACCATGCTCATAATAGTCAGTCAGTACGAGGCAGCAGAAAGTAAGAAACAGCCATCAGGAAGCCAGGAGCGGTAGGGATTCCTGCCGGGTCAAAGGAACAAGGGATCCACGCTGGTAAGGAAACAAGAAGAGAAGCAATGTCCGCCAGACCCGCGGAGGAGAGAGGGGCCTGGACAAGGTCCCCCCCACATACACAACAGGGAGCCCCGGGAGGTGGGATGGTTGGGGACCAGGTTGGGCCCAAGCACTAGCTCCTCCAAGGGCCAATTCCCAGCCCACCGTGGAGGCCACTGGGCCCAAGCAGGAGGGCGCAGAACCAGCCCCCCGTGTCCCTTCCCTGACCAGATGTCACCCCCGTGGCCACAGCTCTTGGTGCCGGAAGGCTCCTGGGGTGCACAGCAGGACGGGTCCCATCAAGCAGAGGGAAAGGCCTGACCACGGCACAGCACTGAGAGACGCGAACTGTAGGGAAAGTGTGCCAAGAAAACACACAAGCACCCCAGCACAGAATTTCTAGAGCAAAAAGGAAACCAGGTTGGCCTCAGTGCTCCCCTTGGAGGCACAAAGGGACAACTCACAGACACAGACAGGCAGAGGCCACCCCCCCGGGCACAGGCCCCGCCTCGGTGGGTGTCTGCGCTGCCCCAGCTGTCAGGTGAGCCCCTACCATGGGCACCTCGGTCAGCCTGCAGGACGTCACAGCACTCCCCTGTTATTTACCCCCCACTTCCAGCTCCGCCTCATTCCCCCAAATCCCACTAACGAAAAACACTCTAAAAATGAGTCCTGCCATGCCTCCTACCCTTTCCCCCCTTTTCCCTTTTTTTAAACCCCTCCCATCTACCCCTCATCAGGATGACATTGACCTCGAAGTCAGTCCAGCATTGACACAGGGACTCACCCGTCCCTGCTGACGGGTCCCCGTCCCTGCCCCCAGGCCTGGCTTCCAGACCCTAACCCCGGCACCCACCCCCAACACTGAGTGTCCTCCTGGGCTGTGGGACCAGAGCCCATCTTTGCACAAACTCTAAAGTGCTGACCTGCCCCAACAAGCTTGGCCTACCCCTGTGTACCCTCCTGGTATCGTCTTCACATTCATGGCCTCCAAATCTGACCTCTAGCCCCGTCCCCAAACCCCAAACTCAAGTTTCTAGCTGGATGTCAAATGGGCAACACAAACATGACTAAAGCGGATCCCCGGTCTTCCCCCCGCAGCACAGCGCCCAGGTGCTCAAGCTGAAACCCCTGGACCCCCTCCCCTCCTTCACGTGCCGACACCACCGTCCAGGAGGGGGAACCCCCCTGCTGGGATATCACAGCAGATGGTGCGTCCTTCCTCACTCATCCAGCCCAAAGAGACCCCAAGGGAGGCTCTCAACAAGCAAACTGGTTTGAGTCACCCCCCCCGGTGCGTACTCTGCAGGGCTTCCCCATGGCTTCGGAGCCCGAGTCCTGACCGTGGCCTGCAGACCCCACATGGCACCAGCTGTCCTGCTGCAACTCCGCCTCACACCCTGCCCTTCCCACGTGGAATATGCCCTCCACACTGCTGCTGGCACTCACTTTTGCCGAGGAGATAAGAAAAAGAATTAAAAGTCAGTATTGGAAAAGAACAGGAAAAAAAGGGGGCAATTAATACAGTCAAATACAGTCATTGTTTGAAGACAACATGAAGACGAAATGACTGTATACCTAGAAAACCCAAGATGATCCCTGACCAATCAGCAAATCCTGCACGTTCAATAAGTTCACCAAACAATCCAGAAATAAAAATCAAGATTTTCTTACACAGAAACAACCAATTAGAAACTACAATGCAAATAGGAGACATAAAAACATGTAACACCAACAATTGTGCAAAACACACAAAGCAAACAAACAAAAGACACAGGCCATCAAACTTAAAGACAAAAAGAATCCCTGAATATTTGGAGATGGACAACATATACCTTAATGAAGATATTGGTATCATAAAGATACCAATTCTGAACTGAATCTGTAAATTCAGTGGAAGACTACTCAAAACCCAATGGGATTTCCTTCCAATGTTTTATTACAAAAAAATTCAGTCAAGGAAAGTTGAAAAAAATTTCGAGTGAACAGCCACATATCCACCACCTAGATTTTACTAACTATTTACCATAGTACTAACACTTTACCATATTTGCTTTATCACAAGCTACCCGTCTATACATTCCTCTGTGCACACATCAAACCATCTTTTTAAATGCATATCAGAGTTGCAGGCACCATTACATCTCCCCTCAAATATGACCTAAACTTATTCACTAGAGCTGATGCATTTTTACAGGTTTTACTGTAGTGAAAATTTATATTTATAAATTAAATGCATAAATCTTAAGTGAACAATTCCTAAGGTCTGGGAGGATACACCCATGTATAACAAAAACTGGTATCGAGTATGAAACATTAACATCTCTGGGAGGTCTGGGAGGATACACCCATGTATAACACAAACTGGTATCGAGTATGAAACATTAACATCTCCCCAAAATTCCTCCTATGCACCTGCCAACGCATCCCCCCCCACTTTGAGGCAAACTCCTGACCTTTTCTACCAGTTTTGTCTCTTCCAGAAGTTTATACAAATGGAATCCTACAGTATGTGCTCTTCTGTGTCTAATCTCTGCACTCAGCATAATAATGGCTTTGGGATTTGGCCAAGTGGTTGTATATGTCCATAGTCCAATCCTTCTTTATTTCTGCCTAATGTTATACTCTGTGAATGAACCACAGTATGGCTATCCATTCAATAACAGGAGGAAACCTGGACAAAATCTCAACCAGTTTTTAAGTGGGATTTGGCAAGCTAACTCTAAGATACACACGAAAGGGAAAAAGTGGTGGGGGACTCACCCTATAAGATAGGAAAGGACATCCCACACCTATAATAGTAAGAGTGGATTTGGGCACCAAAAAGACAAATAAATCAGCAGAATAGAATTTTGAAGTCAAGAAACAGACTGATGTATATAAGAGAAATGTGTTTAAATGAAGGAAGGCATTCTATCACCCACGGATTAAGTAAAAATTTGAAAGAAAAAAAAAGGAAAATATAAAGAGAACATAGAAGAGACTTTCCTAAGGAAAGTGTAAAATCCCAAAGCAGTAAATAGAAAAATGAACTCATTTAACCACAGAAAGTTTAAAACCAGGTGCACTATGAAAAATTTAAAATAGTAAGTTATAGATTGGGGATAAAAAGGATAGTGCCCTTAGATACTTTCTTAAATGCTTGCAAAATAATAAGAATAAGAAAACTTCTAGAAAGCTCAGCAAATCAAAGGGATGCTACCAATGGAAAGGAGGACTCAGACATGGAAGAAATACAGCCTTTCCATAAATGTTTACTCTCACTCATAAATAAAGGACTACAAGTAAAAGACCATCACTTGACAGAGCCTTTTAAAAATTGAAAATAAACAGTCTTGGCGAGAGGCACTCATACATTTTGTTTGCAGGAAAATAAATCAGCAAATCCGGCATTAATAATGGGCAGATCCTTTGACCCACAATTCCATTTCTGGTTTCTAGTCTTGCGTATCCACAAAAACATGGGAGCACCAACACCGGGGTTCCGCGAGCTCAGGCTCTATTTTTAAAGAGAGTCATGAGGTGCGATGTATTGTGTGAGGTAGGACGTGCACACGTGATCTGTGCATTTGCCCACATACAGATCTGTCGTGCAGAGGAAAGTATCTTGAAGGCGAAGGCTGTGTAACAGGGGTCATTGTCAAGAACTAGATCTTTACTCTTTCCTTTTTGTATTGCTTGCCTCTTTTCAATGAGACTGTCTCACTTGTCTGATAAAATGCAAGTGTGTGTGTTTAACGGGGAAAATAGGTTGAGAAAAGCTGATATCTGACCAACGACTCTTGATTCTTACTAATTACAAACAATTTGTAACACTTACGACTGAATTCTTGGCTCCTTTAAGCGCTTGAGAACCGGACATGCAGGACGAGAAAGGAGCGGGATCGTCTTCACCGTCATCATCCTCACCCGGCTGGCAGCCGTGGAGTGCCACCCCCACCGCCCCCATGGCCGGCAGAGTAGGCATATGTCATCAGACCCCCTGCGACCCCGGAAAAGGAGCTATCACTCCCCCCGCCCCCGGCCCCCGACAGATAAGAAATCTGTGGTTCGAGGGTGTGCCACCGCCGCCCAAAGCCGCATGGTTTCAGAGCAGGACTGTCTGGATCCCAAGTCTCTCTTGGTTTCCTCCGCACCCCGTCCCTGCCTTTGGGAAACACAGAGCGGGTGGGCCCCCTGCCAAGGCCCTGGCCGCCCAGTAGGGCACACGAGAGATGCTCTCACACCCACGGCTGGGACTGCGTGTGTCCAACTGGAACTCGACCCACAGGGCGCTCGGCTGGCAGGGATTCCCCTTGGTAGTCCAATGTCAAGTTGACGCTGGTAGCCTACCACCGTCACATACTCACGCGTATCTACACACACATACGTGCACTCACACGCACTCGTATATATATTATGAGAATCTCTACTTCTCTGGGCACCAAAAGCAATGATATGAGCTGAAATGGAGTCTGGGCAAAATTCTGAATAATCCTGTGGCCATAATTATGATTTCTTACCACGTACGTTCATTAAGGGAATGCTGCTCTTCAATGCCCAACATGCAGGCAGGGGTACGGGTATGTGAGGCTCCCCTGGTCAAACTGGACCAGGTACTCCTCTGGAACACCCACTTCCACCTACGTGGAAGGGTCTTGCCAGGGCACTGCTCTAGACTTTTTGTAAAAATACACAGTGTGTTCTGAGCTCGATTCCTCTCATCTCTTCCCACCGCTCTTTCTGTTAGCCACTCTCCTCCCCCTGACCCCCGCCACTTTGCCTCGGGTGGTCCACAGAACTGGCTGAGTGCACATGCCCCGGCCCCCAGAGCTGAGTTATAAGGTGGCCCACACCTCCATCCCTCCCCCTACCTCTTGCTCTTCCTGCCTGTCCCTGGGCCACCCCCCGCCCCCCTCAGGAAGAACTTCTGTGCTTACACCCTGAAGACAGATGATGGTTTCAAGTGGTTCCTATCTTGTTCCTACCTCCTACCTTCGACAGACAAACCCAGGAAATTCTGGCACCGATGGGTGCCCACAAGATCCAGAAGGAAATATTTGGGGGCAAGTAAGGCTTTTGGTCCTGGAATACCATCCCTTCTCTCTTCTTATATCTGTAATTGCTGTTCAGGGTTATAGGGTTAAAATAAAAGTGCACAAAACATAGTGTCATCAAACTCCCCCAATGCAGTGGCCCCCAGTGTGTCTCATGCTTTAAATACAGAAACCCATAACCACCCATCCCCGAAATCGGTTGTTAGTGATCTCTCTTAGACATCTCATTTTTGTGGGGATTCTAGAATCTCTTTTATTGGTGGCTGTCCTCTATCAGCAGTGAATACATCTCAACCAGACCCAGAAGTTCCATCCTTACATTGCTGTCTTATTCGCTCAGGCTCTCGGAGAACTTCCTTCGGTTCCTATCAATGTGGAGCGGGTGCCAAAGCATCGCCCAAGATGAAGAGGTAGAGAAAACACGACCGCCAGCGCTTCTCTGAGGGGCATGTAACCCATACAGCTGTACTGTCCATCCTTAACGAACAAGACCACCGACTTTTCCCTAAGTAAACACGACACAGATATCCTGGTCTAGGCTGGCCATCTGACAGTCCCTTCCCAAATGGGTTACATGTCTCTACAGAATCTGGGACTTGGCAACACCTTTCCCTGGGCAGTGATTCACACACTCAGACTGAGCAAGTGACTTCCTCTCTCTGCCTTTTCACGGCGGATCCACAGACACATGATTTCTGTCTGAATGTGTAGAAAACAATTATCTCATCGGCTCATTGCCCTGGCCGCCCTGACTTGCCCTTACAAGTCCAAAGTCCAGCAGCGTTTCTGCTTCGGTTACAACATGATTTAGAGGACAGTCTATTTTAATTTGCCAAGTGGTGGAAGACGCTGAGAACCAACCATTTAATTTTTGTTTAACTTTGTTAAGAGGGATTCATTTTTATAAAACGACATTGGAAATAGAGAAGTAGAAGCTAAGAAGAGAAGCAGGGTTATTATCTATAATTTGGGTTGGACCCTGGACACACGCTTCCTTATTTCATGTACCTTTTTAACCCACTATCAACCTCTTAGGCTTCCTGTCTCATTCATTTTCTTGTGCTTGAAAAAAAAATTTTTTTTCTCCAAGTTCATTTTTCTTTGAGTATTTCCTATTTCTTAACATTCTTAACACTCTTTTTGATACAGAATCCAATCTCTTCTCAACATACCCAATTATTCTGTGATGTATCGTTGCATGAGTTAATGACTCTCACCAAATTGGATTCATTTCTAAGCAAATTAGACTGTTTTCCAAGTTAGAGCATTCTGGACACACACACACACACACACACACACACACACACACACACACATCTCCAGCAGACTCTTCGTTTCATACATACTATATCATGGTGCTCTTTGGGATAGGAACAGATCTCTATTCACTAAGCTCATTCATGAACCCAAATAAAAACATGGTGATTATTTTCTCAGATCCCAAAGCAGAAGCCACACCTTAAAAATATGGGTGCACTTACAAAGAAAACAGAAAGAGTTATTTTAAGTTGAGACTGGGTGCAGAAATCAGAGTACATGATAAATGCTGACTTGGGGTCCTTCTCCTGGCACAGTTCCTATTCATCCTCCTTAGCCTACTGCTATGAGTTTACTAAACACTCCAGGATACCTTGAATTGGTTCTGAGAAAGCCTGAACATGTCACATTATTCTGGGTGAGTTCCCCGGAAATAGATTTGTGAACAAAATAAATGACTGCTGGTGTTTTAAGCCACCAAGTTTGGGATGTTTGTTATGCAGCAGTAGCTCACCTGCACAGGTTCTGTATGAGGTCTAGGACATCCCTCTAAGCTTCCTGTCTTCCTATTATAGTAAGCTAATTCTTCTGTCTCATCCTGTTCATTCCATGGACCAACAGGCTTTATATGATCACAGAACATAGTAAAAGATGATCAATTGCATATACTGAAGCTCAAGAATTTGGCCCCCCAAATCCCTACTAATGTAAAAGGCATAAGTAATCATGACATTATATGACTATTGATTTTATTCCCATTTTAAAACAAATTTAAGTTGGAATAAAAAGATATAAAATATGTAAATATGTGTTGATATGTTAATAATCAACATATAAGATAACAACACTTCCTGCGCAAACTGAGATAGTCATGCTTTCTGAACCAAAGAGCCAGTCACACAGTTTGACAATGATAAATGTAACTAGGGGGCATAGGAGCTGAATATTTGAACTCAGCCCTCTCCAGAAAATATAGGAATGATGGTAGTTGTCTCTAGTACCCGTCTTGTCTTATGAATAAACCTTGGGCAACTTACACACCTCCTCCAAACCTCATTCTCATCATCTTTATGTGACTAATAAAAATGCTACCTGTTCCATGGGTAGTTGGGGATACGGAATGGGAGACTGCACGTAAAGTTAGCAGAGTACTTGGCACATTGTAAATGTGTCCCATAAATATTAGCCAATTATTATTTTAGTAATTGCCATCTCTTTATGTCCCTTTTGCAGTGACTTGAAGATAGCAAATGCTCTACAGATGTCTGTGTATGACGGTTAGCACTGTTTACTGGGACTGTGGGGCCGAGGAGTTTTCTACTGCTCGGTAGCAAATAACCATAAACCTAGCAGCTTCAGGCAACACCCGTGTGCCATTGCTCGGTCCTGGAGGTCAGGAGTCCAGTTACGCCCAGTGGGATCTCTACTTGGGGTCTCAAGAGGTTGAAATCAAGGTGTTGGTGGTCCTGGTTCTTATGTGGAGGTTCCAAGGAAGAGTCTGCTTCTGAACTTATTCGGGTTGATGGCCAAATTCAACCCTTGGCTTCCTCATCGGCTGTCAGCCTCGGGCCACTCTCGGAGGCCATCTGTACTCCCTGCCTCATGACAACCTCTGTCTTCAAAGCTAGCATCAAACACTTCTCATGGTCAGAAGCTCTCTAATGCCCTCTTTTGATGCTGATGAAACAAAACCCTACTTTTTAAAGAACCTGTGTGGCTCAGGTCTTGATCTCAGGGTCGTGAGTTCGAGCCCATGTTGAGCTCCATGCTGGGCATGGAGACAACTTAATAAATAAGCAAACAAACAAAGAAATACATAAAATAAAGAGCCTGTGTGCTTGGGCAAAAGCCCACCTGGTAGCATTCTGAACTTAACATCAACTGACTAGTAACTCAGCAAAATTCCTTTGCTGTGAAACTTGATGTAACCATGGGGGCAACACCAGGGACAGAGGTTTTGAGGGCCACCCTGAAGGTCTGTCCACCACAGTTCAACCTCTGGCCCCACGGTCACACTTCCCTTGCCTGAAAAACACATTTGCGCCCCTTCCAGGGTCCCCAGCAGTTTCAGACCATGAGCCCACCAGCTAAAGCCAACATCTCATAGACATCATGTCATCTCAGAAGTTCAAAACTCATCAGCTACATCTTTCAGCTCAGGTGTGTGGCTGCAGCTCCTGAGTACAGACTTTGGGGTGCATGCAATCCCCACTGCCCGGGAACCTGTCGAGCCAGAGATGAGGTACCTGCCCCCGTATTCCCAACACACAGCCTACACGTCCCAGTCCAGAAAGGGGGACAATGGAAGGAGACCAGAAGCCCTCTGTCCAAAGCAGTTTTCATCCAGCAGGGCAAAGACATGATGTGGAATGCCATGTCTCTAAGCTTTCTGCAGCTGCCTTTGCCGGCAGAGTCTTTGACATCATAGTTCAGCCAACCAGCTGAACTGTGAGAGCCCCTCCGAGCCCAGCAGGCTGAAACTCCGCACCCAGGACCTCTTCTTAGCCTGGATCAAGAAATGCGGGCTGCTCTGACCTCATGCTCCTTCCGCCTGATGCCACAGAGGTTCCCGCATACGTTCCCCGGGTTTCGGTCAGTACAACCTAGAGAAGGCACCTCTCTTTGTGGGTCACACTGTGTACCTCACCCTCCAGCACCTGTCGAGAGGAGTCTAGTTGCAGGTTGAGAAGGAGAGAGGGGAACTGGGGCGGGTCCTGAGGAGACTCAGCAGTGCCCCAGAGCCACTATCTCAGGGAGGGCATCGCCAATCTCTGGGCAAAGGGGGGCTAACCCCAGGCAGGGAGAAGGGCCAACGGGGCCCCTGAACCCCCCTTCCATTCAACTCATGGGAATTAGCATATATTGTACTCACGGCTCTGATTTATTAAGTCAAAGAGATATGAAGCAAAATCAACAAAGGGAAAAGGTGGGTGGGGCAAAGTGTGGAGGAAGCCAGGCACAGGTGTCCAAGATTCCCCTCCCAGTGTAGTCACACAGGATGCACTTAAGTCCTCTGGCGACCAGCTGTGCTGACGTGTGCACCGGTGTCTGCTGGGGACCAGCACCTAGGGTTTTCCTGATGCAGCTCGCATGACCGCCTTCTACCTAACGCAGAGCAAAATTACGTCCTAGGAGGAAAACAGGTCTCCGTATAAATAATGTTGTTTGCACGAACAGGTTGGCCACATCAAGACATTTTTATCCTTTAGGGAATGGGGGAGCCTTCCCAAAGTCCGAGTTCCCAGAAGTCTACCAAGTCTCAATCTTGCAAGCAGGCCTATCTACGGTAACTTTTTCCTACACAACTGTCCAAGAAGCAGCTAGAGGTCGCCAGCATTCCTGCATTTGTTCATACGTCCCCATTCCAATACTCGGGACCCCACTCTTTCCAGATCAGTGCTCTGGCTTTAACAGAAGAGACCCCGTGAGGAGGAGACTCAATGTGCACTGCAATCTAGCCATTATAGGATAAGGCTCGGGGTTCGCTTGCTTGTCACTGTGATGGGGGAGCTTCCGGCATTTGGTAGGAAAAAAACAGGGATGCCAGCCATCCCCCAAAATAACAACTTCTCCTATTTTCACATGAATTTTCAATGCCCATCTGGATTGCCACAGAGGTCGACAAACCTCTTTATAATTATCGAAGCCTATAATCTACTCTGTATGTAAATACAAGGGACATTTTAACACAGGATGGTAATGTTTTGAAATTTCTAAGAAAGCATTTATCGTGTAAATTAAGACATTTTCCTCTATTTTGTCTGGAACTTTACCAACCATGGCTTGTTGTCTTAAAAAATCACATTCCTAGTGACAAGCCACTTACAGTACTTGAGTCACAAAAATAACACCTATATCCTGAGTCTTTATCTGTGGTTGGGCTTTCAAAGTGATTCTGTGTGTGTGTGGTGCACACATGTGTGACTGTATGTATGAGTGTGTGTGTGTGTGAGTGTGTAAGTGGGAGTGACTGCATGTATTTGTGTGTATGTGGGAGTGCCTATGTGAGTGTGTGAGCACATTGTGAGAGTGTGAATGTGTGAGTGTGTGTTATTTCAAAATGTCAAAATGTCAAATACAAAGACAAAAATGTTCGGATGAACACCGACTTCCTTCTCTCGGATGCAATCTCTTTTTAGTTTGAGGAGCAACGACCACCTAGTGCTTCCCTGCTACCTCCTGGTGCCGAGTGTGTGAGCACATTGTGAGAGTGTGAATGTGTGAGTGTGTGTTATTTCAAAATGTCAAAATGTCAAATACAAAGACAAAAATGTTCGGATGAACACCGACTTCCTTCTCTCGGATGCAATCTCTTTTTAGTTTGAGGAGCAACGACCACCTAGTGCTTCCCTGCTACCTCCTGGTGCCGAGTGTGTGAGCACATTGTGAGAGTGTGAATGTGTGAGTGTGTGTTATTTCAAAATGTCAAAATGTCAAATACAAAGACAAAAATGTTCGGATGAACACCGACTTCCTTCTCTCGGATGCAATCTCTTTTTAGTTTGAGGAGCAATGACCACCTAGTGCCTCCCTGCTACCTCCTGGTGCCGTAGTGTAGCTCCACCATCTCTTCTGGGATGACACACTGTGTGAAGGAAGGAATCTGTTCATGTGCCACCTCAATGATCTGTTTCCATTAAAACAAACCACCCTAAAATATAGTAGGTTAAGGTAACAAAACTGTTTACCCTTCACTTGAAATTCTGCAAGCTGAATGGAGCAGATGGTTTTCTGACCTTTACAGTGTTGACTGTGGACACCTGAAGGCCTGACTGGTCTGGGGCCTCCAGGCTGGTGTATACAGCAGGCGCCACCTGTGTCAGCTGGTAGCTTAGCTGGGCTGTGGGCCGCAGTGTCTTGCTGCCCTCCGCATGGCCTCCCCGTGGCACCCAGGCATCTCTGGGTACTAGGGTTGGGCTCGAAGACACAATGTCCCAGCGTGGAACGGCCCAGCCTTGGAAGGCCAGAGCAGCCCATCCCCTGCGCTCTCTGTGGCTCAAAGAGATCCCAGGCCCCGTCCACATCCCTGGGGAGGAAACGGTCCCACCTCTCAAAGGTGGGCTGGCAAAGAATGACAGCCGTCCTCGACCCGCCACAATCCCAACAGATGAACTCGAGAATAAAGTCACCTAATAAAAACGAAACAAACGAAGAAAATAAACCATTTTCTGGGACACAGGCTGGCACCGGGCTCTGTCCCACCTAGCAGTGTCGGTGGGAAGGCCCCCCAGCCCACGTGCATGGTGCTGGTCTCCTGAATGTCAGCATTTCTTGAAGCAGCACCCACACACGAGCAAGTGTTCTGGCTCCAAGAATCCAAGTGTGAATGACAAAGAACAGCCCCGAGTCCCGAGGAGAAGCTTGAAAGAGGAAAATATTTGGTGAGACCTGGAGACCATGTATCCACATTGTGTGGTCCCAGAGAAACGGCATCAAAAGCAGCAATAAAATAATTAAAGATCGAATAAAATACAACAGTATCAGTTGCCTTCAGTGCAACTAACATCACTTGCGGTGGGCCCGCGATGACAGGTCTACCCTCCGAGGGCAGCATGTGCTCCACGTCAAGCCGGCAGGAAGACACAGCATCGGGAGCCCCAGCGACCCCTCCAGGCACAGAGGCATCTCGTCCTGTGAGTGACACGGCCCTTCCGTCCACGCCTTCTCCAAAAACCACACCTGCCCCCCAAACGCCACGTGCTTGTCAAGGTAAATGGTGTATATGTGGGTATTTCTTTATTTACCAAGAATTTAAGATGTTTCAGCCAGGGACAGAATTTCAAGGAGCTTTCTCGTCTATTTAGTAGTAAGTTATTTTTTTTTGAAAAAGATTTTACTTACTTGACAGAGAGAGAGAGACAGTGAGAGAGGGAACACAAGCAGGGGTAGGGGGAGAGGGAGAAGCAGGCTCCCCGCCGAGCAGGGAGCCCGATGCGGGGCTCGATCCCAGGACCCTGAGATCACGACCTGAGCCCAAGGCAGACGCTTCACGACTGAGCCCCCCAGGTGCCCCAGTAATAAGTTATTTATAAGATGACATAGTTACTGAGAATTTTGTGCTAATTTTATTTTCCCCATTAAGTCTCACTATTATTCTGCCCCAAATCCCACAACAGAGTGATTCTTAGGAGCACACATTCTGCTTTGCTGGACAAAGGACCATGTGTCGCGACTCCTGTCATTTCACGAAGAAGTATTCTCCTTTCCCTCCTCCACGTGCTGGTTAGGGATGTAAGTCTGTACGTGGGTCGGATACATGCCCGTGCACATCGCATATGCAAGGAAAGGGTACTCTGAGTGATTTCCGTCACAGGACAGAGAAGGGCACAGGAGGGTGTCTCTAGAGAGGAACCTGGGGGAAAGCTTGAAGACTCAAGTTCAGTGACCTCTGAGGTCTACCGCCACGGGGAGCTGGCTCGGTGCTGGGCCCCGGGAGGTCCCTGGAGGAGTTCTCTACCGCCGCCCAGCACACGCCCCCGATCTCGCACCTGCAAGCAGGAATCCTTCGTCACCTCTCCCGGTCTGTGGGTCAGGAGTTGGGACGGGGAGCAGCCAGGGGACACCAGGCTGGGCAGGTCCCCCTAAAGGTGACCGTCGGGGGCTGGCGGTCCATGCTGGCTGTTGGCCGGAGCTCCCAAGGCTGTCGGGCCGGCGCCCAAGGAAGGCAGGCAGAAGCCCTCCTATCCTTAGGGCCTTGCCCGGAACATCCTACAGCGTCACTTTTTGGTGAGACAGATACGGGGACTCCCCTGGGCCTGTGGGATGGGAAGGCCTCAGCTCTCGATGGAGGAGGTCAGAAGCGTGGGACGCGAAGAGCTCGCGGGATGGGACCCTCTTTACAAGACACGGTCTGCCCTGCGCCCAAGCAAGGGCCTTGGCAAAGTCACGGCTATGACGGGGCGTGAGGTCGCAGAGAGGGGTTGGGAGAGGGCCTGGGGAGGGAGAGACGGTAGACTTGTCAGCCGTGAGTCACAGGAGGCTGGACGGGCCCCGACGGCAGGAGCCGAAACCTCTCAGAATCTGTGCTAAACATCCCGGGCTTCTTCAGATCACATCCTGAAAGAAAAGCGTTTCCCGAACTCCCTAGAAAGTGACGTCATGTATATCGGCTTACAAGTGGGCTTTGTGCAGGGCCCAACTTTCCTTCGCCAGTTTGGGTCTGGTGTGTCTTAGAAAAAAATCACATTGACCTTTATATTTTTTGGAGAGTATGTGAGGAAAAGACAGATCGTTTAGTCAGTACCTGTTGCTCTGGGCTCAGAGGCCTGAGGCAGAGTGTGTGTGTGTGTGTGTGTGTGTGTGTGTGCGCGCGCGCACACCTCTCCGTGTGGGGCGTGTGTGTGCTGTGTATCTGTGGTGTGCATGTACGTGTGTGTGTGTGTGTGTAGTGTGTGACGTGTGTGTAGTGTGTGATATCTGTGTGGTGTGCATGTAGTGTGTTATGTGTGTGTGGTGTGTCTGTGTGATGTGTGTGCTGTGTGTGTGTGTGTGCATCCCTCTGTGTGGGGCGTGTACGTGCTGTGTATCTGTGGTGTGCATGTATGTGTGTGTGTGACGTGTGTGTGACGTGTGTGTGTGTGTGACGTGTGTGTAGTGTGTGATATCTGTGTGGTGTGTGTGGTGTGTGTGTGCTGTGTGTGTGTGTGTGTGCGCACACCTCTCCGTGTGGGGCGTGTGTATGCTGTGTATCTGTGGTGTGCATGTACGTGTGTGTGTGTGACGTGTGTGTAGTGTGTTTGATATGTGTGTGGTGTGCGTGTAGTGTGTTATGTATGTGTGGTGTCTGTGTGCTGTGTGTGCTGTGTGTGTGTGTGTGTGCATCCCTCTGTGTGGGGCGTGTACGTGCTGTGTATCTGTGATGTGTGTGTGTGTGGTGTCTGTGTGCTGTGTGTGCTGTGTGTGTGTGTGTGTGTGTGTGTGCATCCCTCTGTGTGGGGCGTGTACGTGCTGTGTATCTGTGATGTGTGTGTAGTGTGTGGTGTGTGTGTGCTGTGTGTGTGTGTGTGGTGTCTGTGTGCTGTGTGTGCTGTGTGTGTGTGTGTGTGATGTGTGTGTAGTGTGTGCTGTGTGTGCTGTGTGGTGTCTGTGTGCTGTGTGTGCTGTGCGAGCGTGTGTACAAAATGAAAACAAAGGACACAAAGGAAGGTCCGTAGCTGTCCAGCTCCTGTGCCGCGACCAGCCCCCTCCCGGTCGGTCCGAGAGTCGGGCCGGAGCAGCTCAGCGCCCTGCAGCTGGCCCAGTGGCCTCGGGCCGGGGGGCGGGTGCATGGGCAGCCCCTCCCTCCGCTGGGAGCCCCGCCGGGCCCTACCGAGACCCACAGGAGCGCCCGGAGCTCTGCCGGCCCCGCGGCGCGGACCACGCAGGCAGGACCGTCACCGCAGGGAATGACAGTGACACTTCTCCTTCAGTGAAAACCGGCAGGAAGGGTTAGCCTTTGGGCGCTGAACTAATGTTCGTGAAGGAGTGGATCCAGCATGGTCTAC
Source organism: Ailurus styani (assembly GCA_002007465.1). Classification (NCBI taxonomy): domain Eukaryota; kingdom Metazoa; phylum Chordata; class Mammalia; order Carnivora; family Ailuridae; genus Ailurus; species Ailurus styani. Next base: position 507,904 of record LNAC01000335.1, read on the forward strand.
ACCTCCGGAGCCCTCGCCTCCCTCAAGTGGCCGCGTGCAGGGCTGGCGCCGGTCCTGCCACCCGGCCTTGGCGCGCGGCGCTTGGGATGACCCAGGATCTCCACACGGGGCAGTCACCGGCGGGGCCAGAATATGTATTTTCAGACTCTCTGAACTAAACAAAAGCTTCATCCTCCAAATGGGATCTCGTTTGCAGCGGTGAGTTTGGGTGACGTTACCTGGAAGCAGGTGTACGCGGAGACCACAGCTGTAGAGAGCAAGTCTGGCCATGGAACCTTCCGGAGCCAAGTACAAGGTGCGCCGTTCTACCTGCAGCTCCGCAAACACAGGGAACGTGCTCAACGTCTATTCCGCCTCCACTGGCCTTCTGTTGGAAAGCATCTTCCAGAAATCCAGCATGAAAACAGTGGAGAGCCTTCCCGGCCACAACCAGAGCCACGAGGACGGGTCGTTCATGAACAGTCTCAAGGGCAGAGTGGGTTGGGCAGGTCAAAGTCCTTCCTATGACCCCTCTTCAGCTCCTTCTGTTTTTGCACTTACTGTTTCCAGGGCCCCCTTTCTGTTGCTTTGGGAAAGGTCTTCACCTTGAAGCTCTAATTGTAGGTGATGTCCCAGGAATTCACAGGGGACACAATGGCCATCCTGCGGCCATCTTGTATAAATCAGCTGCCAGTCACGAAAGCCAGGACCCTTACTCTCATTTTCTCCTCTGTCGTAAAAACCACCTCTGGTCAGTGACCCGCATGTGTGCCAGTTGGCAAAAGTCTCTTCTGGAGTCTCTCTGCTGGGAGATGCTATATACAGATTCCATTTCCAAGTCAGCACATGGTGCATTTCTATTATGATGTGTCCCAACGTGTCGCCACTGGATATTGGATTAAATATGGATTCTGTGCTGACAGACCAGGGGTCAACCAGCCATTTCTCCTTCCAGAATTAGCCTTTATTTTCTTCCTCTCATGATGACCTTGGAGAAATTTATTCTTCGTCCCCTACAGCCGTGAGGGGAGGTTGGATGTCAGATGGCAAGATCGCATGAAAGAAAAAGAAGGGGGAGAAAAACCAAGAAACCTGGGCTCTTGACCTTTAACCCATAGATTTTTTTGCACAACCGTGGGATGCGGGATCCCGCAGTTTCCAAAGGCTCTCTGTGCATGACTCAGTGACCGAGCCACGTGGGTCGAGGGGGGTGGGGGGTGGGGCAGGAAGGACTTGTCCTCTGACTCAAGGGCAGGAGCAGAGCTTGGCTGCACTGGAGACTGCACCATGGCAGAGTACCAGGACGCCTTGGTCCTGGTATGCAGCCCAACCTTAGCCCGGCCCCAGGGTAACTCAGAAAACAGAATTAGATCATCTTTTAAAGAGGACAACTGATGGCCTCTACCTATCCCCGAAGCTATGATGTTATCTTGTCTTAATTGACTTCCCGTTTGTCACCCTCAGCTCTTTTCTGGATGGAACAAGGGCTCCCTTTAGTTTAGCTACCTGCTAATTAAGCACACCAAGCCTTACCATCAAAGGTGATCTAATGAGGAAGAAATGTTGCATAACACACATCTTCCCTATTCATCCACCTCCACTCTTGCGCAACAAGTCTCAGAGATCAGATGGAGCTGACACCAAAAACTGAGAAATCTCTCTTCAGTGATCACACTGGACCTGGGAACTGGAAACTGACCACAGTACATCACTGTTTCTCATTGAGCCACCCCTTGGGGGTTTGTCCACCCAACTAACCTGTTAGTCTTGTAAGAGACTGTTAGCCTTTTAGTTTATTAAAGAAAAAGTGTTGTGGAGTCTTTGTCTCTGATTAATACAGAGAGCGCATGCACTCATGTTACAAATTATAAATGATCGATATGTATACAGAGACCTGGATGTGTTTTTTGGCCAATACCTGGTGTGCAGACGTGATGCATGTGGGGGTCAGAATCCAGCTGAGGTGCCTGATTGGGAAAAAGTCTAATACTTGGAATTAAGTGTTTTAAAAATCACCGAAGGAACACGTTTTAAGTTAGGGTTCTTGGAATGACATTTGGAACAGTAAGAACCAGCCCAGTGGGAGAATTACTGCTTCTGAGATCACTGCTGGAGCCACACCAGGCCAAGTTCAGAGCTGTTTGGGCTAATGCCCCAACACATCCAAGGAGTGACATTTTTTATGCTCAAAACTCAGTATAGGAACACGGGGCACAGAACACTTAGAGGAGCAAGGAGCAAAGATGAAGTCTTAGGAAGAGCACCTGGCCTCAACCCTGCCTTGCCAAACTTTTAGACCAAGGTTCAGCAAACCTTTCCTGGAAAGGGCCGGAGAGTAATTATTTTGGGCTCTGTGGGCCATCGTGTCTCTGTCACAACTACTCACCTGGCCCACTACAGTGAAGACACGGCATACATAATAGTAAAAGGCCAAGTATTCTGTGCTCCTGTTGAGAAAACAGAGGGCCCACCAGATTTGGCTGAGCCTTGCTCTAGGGGATCTAAGTGGAACTGAATTAATCTCCGGAACCCCAGTTGCAAGGGAGTCTGGAAAAGGCAGTTTTTGTTTCTGAATTAAATGGTCCAAAACTGTGAAGGAGGACCGTTTTCCTGTCTGATGAAAGCATGTGCTTCTGCGACTTCCTCTTTATTTAAATAAGGAACAAGCACTAACCAGGACGAAAGGTGTGCCCCGCATGGAGGGCTGTGCTGATTTTCCCTGGTGAAGAGACCGCCTCCTGGGGAACAATCAGACACGATGACATTTATGGTAAGTGACTATGACTCTCCGAGAGCCATCTGTCCTGTGCAGGGGTCAGTAACGGAGCTGAGGCGATAGCTCCACCTCTGCAACTTGCAGGTTTGTGACGATGGCTCTTGTCTTTGCGGTTCTCCCAGACATGCTGTATCGACTTTGGTTTCGCCTGGAGGGGAGGTGCCGGGGAGTCCCACTCATCATTTCTGGAAAAGGGGCTCTCCCCCTATGAGCAAGGGATTCATGTGAGCACGTGGCCTGTTCCCAAGTATTTCTGTCGTGACTGTATACTCAGGAACCAGGAAAATAACCACGAGATGGGTCTCCAGAGCCACTGGAGACTTGGGCCGAGTGTCCATTTATCTCCTGGCCCTTCCACAGCTTATCCCCCCAACTAAGTCCTGATTCTGGGGTGGGTTCTCTCACCTCAGAACATGTGTCTATTACTCTCTGAAAATCTGGAGATTTTCCCCCGTGCCCAGCCTTCCTAGTTAACGGCGACAAGTCAGTTCAGGAAGGTGAGGGAATATTCAGTATGTTTGCGTGGCAGCAATCCAGGCTATGAGCTCAAGGGGACCGGCCAGCCCCTCCCTTGAGGCCCTTCCACACATTCCCTCATGCAAGACTCCAGAATGCTGGCTTGAGTGCTTTTCAGTTCTAGAGCTCAAGAAGCAGACCCAGAGATCTACTTCGGGGACACCGGTGTCCAGACGTCTTGACCACGGCTTGGCCCTGCTGCCAGTCACAGCAGGGACCTCATCTGGTCTCTCAGCAGGGGTCTCTCAGTGGACCCCTCTGCCGGAGTGAGGGTCCAGTGGGGTTTCTCCGCAGACCACCCCCAGGAAAGCTTGCTGCTCAACGGATCACGAAGGGAATGGAAGCCAGCTTTTGACTTTTTAATGTCTTCAATAAAACAACTCTGATGAATTTAATGCAAACTTCATGCGTGATTTCCTTTCCCATTTCTATTTGACTGATATCTATGAAAACCTGTGTTTTTTGTTGTGCTTAAGTGTTCACGGCAAACTCAAAATTTGGAATTATTTGAGTTGGCACCGCTTGGAGTTTTGCCTCTTTGCTGGGGCTACTGATAAAGCAGTGTCTGCAGGACTTAACAGAGGCCTTTCCTGTAGGCAGCCAGAACCAGTGGAGCAGAGAGATTAAATACCTTCAGTGAATCGGAAAACTAATAACACTTAGCTGAAGTTGAAGGTGTCCTACACATCACCGTTGTGACTGCAGACTCTAATGTGCTTTGTAAGTCTCATGATTTGGGGCCATTTGTCTGTGATTCCAGATTCCATGAGGCTTGACTTGGAAGCTAAAAGAGGGAGCGTGGGAAGGGGTCCCATTCTTCTGTGGTGATGAGCGGGGAGCTCCCTCACCACCCCCAGCAAGGTGTACACCCAACAGGACGGCTGCGCTCAGACCCAGGTAAGTTTAGCAGGAAAGCACAGACTCTGAAACCAAAGTGCCCAAGTCTGAATCCGATAGCCACCACTCTCTGGGCAAGTCGCTCAACCTGTGTCTCAGCTTCCTCGTGGGTAAAATGGGGCCAGGAGAGTCCGTCACCGACGGGATCGTTTCAGAGGTTAAAGAATCAAATTCGTGTAAAGCATCGCGAACACGTCTGCACACTGGGGCTCCACATCACGGACACACCATCCGCTGGGGGCGGGGGGCATGGGTTGGGATCCTGAAGAGGAAGACAGAGACCCACAGGGCTTACCTTACACACCTGGGTTTCACCTACCCTTGTGGGGAGTTTGGGTAGGATTATGCTAAATCTGTCTCTTCTGTAAATGAGCTTCTCTCTCAAAAGGAAGCCCCAGTGAAGGGGGGAGGTGGGGAGGGCGCACAGCTCAAGACCACACCTGCCTCTCAGGTGAAGAGCACACCAGGGAAACTTTCAGCTCTCCCTCCTGCCCAGGTGCTTCCGCCTTCAGCTCTCCCTCCTGCCCGGTGCTTCCGCCTGAGAAATGGCTCCGGGCTCAGGTATCTGAGCTGTGGCTGCCGTCCGATGGACACTAGACATCCCAGCCCTGGATGTGCTGGTATTTGCAAGGATGGCGGGTGGGAGAGCAGCCCGTCCCACGGACCTGCGCGTCTGCCCACTTCCTCCTTCCCTCCCCTCCTCCCTCGCTCTCTCCCACTCTTGATGTTTACAGAACTAGACTGAATCCCAGCCAAAGTTCTACACCACCTTTTAGAGACTCAGAAACACTTCTAACTCAAGTCACGTCCCCTAAAAGCATCCAAACAGCGGCCGCCAAAAGAGATGTGATTTGTGACAGGCGAAGTCACCCATGGTGAGCCCACCCCTTCATCAGTGTTTTGGGAAGAATTCAGGGCTCCCAGTCGGGTCCACCTACTGAGGGTGACAGTGTATGTGGTAAGTGTTAGGAAGAGTTGGAGGCCCAGTCTGATGTTATCTGCCAGACGTTTCCTGTGAGCTCAGGGAGCTCCAGCACCAGGGCCACGTCCTCCGTCTCCAAGTGCAATCTGCTCAGTCACCTGTGCCTGTCCGAGGGGCAAGGGCTGAGTGCGAAGAGACGTGAGCCCTCTGGAGCCCCACGGCTGGGCCCCGAGGACCACAGGAGCACCCTCCTGTCCCCCAGACGGTCTTGACAGGAGCCCGAGCAGGAGGGACGGAGAGGCCCATCTAAGGAGGAGGGAGAAGACAAAGCAGACGGCACAGGGGCCTCGCCAGTTTAGCCCCATCCTCCCCCAGAACAGCCGGAATAGTGGGCGAATATCACTTATAAAAAACCACCTGCCTAGAGGCACCAGAGAGAAAACACCCAGACAAGAATGATGGGGCAAGGTCTGGGAATAAAATGAAGGACAGAAGGGTGAGCCCAGCTTCTGAGGCCACTTCTCCCAGAGATGTTTGCCGCTTCCAAAAGAAACAGTCAAGAGGCGGCAAGAGGAATCAAGAGCTCCTGGCAGCCTCTCCGTGGAGGGACCCACGAGAGGGCAAGGGAGTCCCGATCGGCCGCCCACACTCCAGTGAGGAGCCTGAAGACCTACATCCTCGGAGCTGGTGACCAGAGGACTCGTCTCTCAGGGGGACAGCAAACCAGCTTCTGACCATGTGTGAGACTGGATTCTGGTGAATCTGAGCTGCCTGGGTCCCAGCCCCCGGTAGGGAGAATTCCTCCACAGCCCCCACCCAGGGAGAAGATCAGACTAGCCCCCACGTTAGCCCTACTACGTGTCCTGTGCACTGTGTGACCCTCGTTCGGAAGCAACCCAACCCACGAGACAGAAACCAGAGGAATGCAAACCAAGAAAACAAGAGAAAACAGAGGAGAACTCTCAGGAACTCTGCCCCAAATGCAGTTATCAGAACCAGACTTTCTAAAACTTTTTTTTTTTTTTGGAGAGTATTGGGTGTATGTCGAAGAAAGTATAGTTTCATGAAGCCCCATGTACAAACAATTCATCTTCAATAATTACACACACACACACACACACACACACACACACAGTTTGGGGGCGTTTTAAAACAAATCGTGGACACAAAAATCACTTCCCCTCGAAGGACTTCAGTAGAGAATTCCAACAACCTAACCATTATACCATTATCACACCCAACACAATTAATGATAATTTCTCAACAGAATCTAAAACTCGGTTTGAGTCACAGACTTTAAAATAACCACCCTTAATACGTTCGAGCACGTCAATGACCAAAGTTGAAAGGTCTTGCCGAGCGTGGTGCTATGAAGGGCCACCGGAAGGTGACTTCCCCAGGCTGATGAGAGGCACTTACTGAGCGTGGTTTACGCCCCTCCTCAGACTCATTCCCCTGCTCCCGCCGCAGAGGACCTTCGCCCCATGTGTGCAGGTGTCCCAGCCCCACTTACTACCATGTCACCCCCAGGAGCCGGCCTGTCGTGGTCTCACTCTGGGGAAGGCAAGCAGCGCCCGGCCCAGGCTGGGCCGACCTGACTCTGAGGTTCTGGCTCCCCCAGCACCTATCAGCTCGGCAAGGGCTTGGGAAGAGACCTCGATCGCCTGCACAGCACAGACAGGAGTGTGGGTATGTCCCACCCACGAGAGGTCTCTGAGAGCGGACAGGAAGCAAGAGCGCCAGCAAGGAAGCCCCCCTCTCGCCCTTCCTCCCGTGGACTGTTCTAGAGAACGCCTTTCTGTCCAGGCTGCCTGCACACACCTTGAACAAACGGGCACCCAGCGGTGTCTCTCCACTTGGCTGTACTTAGCACTTCCCAGCATTCCCTTCTTTTCCTTGACCTTCACCCGTCCGTCCTTCACACTCCCTGTTCTGCCACCATCCCTCCCTTCACTTTCCAGACTTTCCTGAAAGCTTAGACTGGCACGGACGTCAAGCCCAGATTTGGTTAGCCTGTAAGCCCCAAGCAGTAGGAAACAAACACATACACACAGCTGAGTGTAGGAAAAAGCTGTTGAAAACCAGTAACAAATGGAAAGTCATAGAAGTAACCACAGGAAAAAAATATAAATTATCTTCAGAGGAGCCATAATTACACAGATATCTGATTCTCCAATAGAAATATCAGGATCAGAAGACAGTGTCATGGTATTGAAAACATTTTCCTTTGCATTCCAAAACAGAATTTTGCGTCTTTGAGAATCTTCTTCAAGCATGGGGGTGAAACAGAGACATTTTTAGACAAACATAAGCTAGAGAATTTCTCGCCAGAGAAAACTCACTAAGAGAATGGTTAAGGAGTGTGCTGCAAGGTGCAGGGACAAAACAGATAGAAGCTTGCAGACGCAGGAAGGAAAACAAAGGAAAAGGTTGAAACTCTCAGAGCATGTGACAGCCTCCAATATTTAGTGCAGGAGCCAGTAGTAGAGTTCAAGTGCCCTAAGGTCCCAGAATTATTGGTAAATGGTAAAACATAGGCAGTAAAACTATATGTGATATGGGCAAGCAGACCTGTTGTATCTCTAGGATAATGACAGTAGGAACAATAAGAGATGAGGCCACTCAGCCCATCGAGGCAGCAAATAGACAAACACTATGTAACATTCAACCCACAAGACGGCGAGAAAAAGAACAGATGGGCAGTGAGACCCAGACAGGAAGATGATAGATTTAAGTACAATATCTCAATAATTAAATAAAATGTAAGTGACTTAAACGTTCCAATTAAAAGGTTGAAGGTGAAGAGATGGAATTGGGTTTTGTTTGTCGGTTTGTTTTTTAGGGAGAGAGATCCTGAGCAGGAGGAGGGGCAGAGGCAGAGGGAGAGAATCCCCGAGCAGACTGAACACAGAGCCCAACACAGAGCTTGATCTCAGGACCCTGAGATCATGACCTGAGCTGAAATCCAGAGCCAGCTGCTCAAATGCCCGCTACCCAGACGCCCCTGGAGAGAGGTTCACTGCGGAGAGTAACGGGGAGGCAGGTGTGACGCTGTGTTTGCCTCAGGCTACATGGACCACAAGGTCAGACCCGGTTTCTAGAAAAAAGGGTAAGAGTCAATTCATCAGGAAAATGGAACAGTAATTTTTATGCACAGAAGAACACCACCTCTGCATGGATTAGCAAAGGAAGGGACACAAAAGACAGACAGTCAGAGAGTTTTATGTATCTCTCCATTATTGCTAGAACAAACGTGACCAAAAAAATCAGCACGACTCAACCGGGTTTGAAAAAACAAGTGAAACACTTGATCTAATCTACATACACATGAAGACTATGCCTCTTTTCTAGAATGCATGGAACACTTACTGAAGTCGATCAAGCACTGGACCACGAATGCAGCCTCAGCAAAGTCAGAGCATGTAAAGCACAGCGGGCATATTGTCGGATCGCTGCTCAATTTACAAACTCCTCAATCAGTCGGCGATCTGCAAGAACATCATGAGTCCAGATCATTCTGAACTGAATGATAATAAAAATATGGACACTTACGGGATATGGTTAAAGAGATGCTTAGGGGGGAATTTAAAAACGTGAACTCACGTGTTAGAGGAGATTGAAGACTACAGATCCGTGAGCCCGGCACTCGTCTAAGGAACTCCCAACAGAACTGCAATTTAAAGAGCTACGAAGGGACGAAGTTGGACGGAGAAAATGAAAAGGAAAGAACAAAAAAGCAAACCATAGAAGACAACATCCGACGCGAAGGTTCCAGAAAGCTGGAAGCTCATTCTTTTTTTTTTTTTTTTTTTAAAGATTTTATTTATTTATTTGACACAGAGAGAGAGATTACAAGTAGGCAGAGAGGCAGGCAGAGAGACAGGGAGAGGAGGAAGCAGGCTCCCTGCTGAGCAGAGAGCCCGATGCGGGCCTCGATCCCAGGACGCTGAGATCATGACCTGAGCCGAAAGCAGAGGCTTTAACCCACTGAGCCACCCAGGCGCCCTGGAAGCTCATTCTTGAAGAACCGACTCTTCAAACTCCCGAGGAGATGGTAGGTAAACGAGGAGGAGACACAAGTAACAGGAGTCGGGAGCCACGGGGCCTTCGCCGCACGGCCCAGACGCATTCGCCAGCCTGTGAGGTGCTCATTACACCACCGAGCAAATACGATTGAAAGTAATTTAAAAATTTTTATATCTTTATATTTTTATTATATATAAAGTATGTATATCCAAACACACACATATGGAAACTTAATGGGACCTGATGGCAGACATTGTGAATAAGATAATCTTGATCTTAATATCTTAACAGTCTCAACCTTTTTTTCATATTATTTTTTTAAATTTAATTTAATTTTATTTAAATTTTTAAGAGACAAGCACACAAATTTCTAGAAAACTCCATCCCACCAAAGCCGACCCCAGAAGAAATAGTAACCACGGGTGATCCTATAAATAGTACAGGAATTCAAGCTATAATTTAAAACTTTCCCATCAAGAAAACTCCAGGCCCAAATGGGCTGCATCAGTGAAAGGCCAATGTCAACTCACAGAAACTCCTCCAGAGACAGAAAACGCTGGAAAGTCCCCCAACGAGTTTTATGAAGACTCAATGACCTTAATTGCAAGCCCAAATAAGGTCATTATAAGAAAACAAAGGTGCAGATCAATTTCCCACATGCAGATCGGTGGAAGAATTTCTGGAGCAACACAGCAAGAGCCTTCTCGTATTTCAGACTTGTCTGGGAGGGTAGCTCTGGCTGCTTAGCTCGGGGAGCTCACAGGACCCCCAAACCCACACTACCCCGGAGGCGTTCAGTTGTCCCCCAGTTTCTGTGACCTCACCTGTGAGCCGGTGGCTGCAAAGCTCTCGAATGGCCTGGGAGCCTACCAGTGCACATCCACTGGGATCCGCTGGGATCCACTGGGATCCACTGTGGATTATCCGGCCCCCACACTTTCCTCCACAGCCTGCCCCACAATTGCCTGTATCACACAGACCTGGCTGCAATCCGTGGTCGGGACCCCCTGCATGTTTTAGGGACACCTCGTCACTAAGTTTTATCGTGGACGCTGTCCACGCACAGTGGACTTTTTATCCCAATTTCTGTGCTCTGTCGGGATTCCATGAGGCTTTTAGGGACGTCCCACAATTATGCCACCATCCGTACCCCCGTGGGGTCTGAGGCGCTCCTTTAGAGCGACAGGCTGGTCTGCAGCTCATGTACGGCATAGATGTCTCATCCCCTGTAGATGATATTCAGACGGTTTCCTGTGTTTTGCTATTATAAAAAAATGCACAAGAATATCTTTGGACATATGTTTCTATGTATGGGTTCTTTATTTTTGTGAAGCAATGCTGAAAGTGGGGTTCCTACATCATAGTTAACAGAGATTGCCAGATTGCTTCCCTGAGAGTCATAGCAACTCACACTCCATCAGGAACATCATAGAGCATGGGTGTCTCTGACGCCTTTTTTCTAAATCGTTAGAATATGAGAGGCAACTTGGTATTTTGCTAATTTTCCTGCTACTAGTTTAGTCGATAATTTTAATGTCTACTCACTTTTTGCATATTCACTTGCCTATTCCTAACTTTTGATTTTTTTTTCAAGTGGATCTTTGTTTTTCCCTTTTTCATAGGAATTCTTTGTAGGGGGTGCCTGGATGGCTCAGCTGGTTAAGCAGCGAGCCCATGATCAGGGTCCTGGGATGGAGCTCTGCGTCGGGCTCCGTGGTCAGCATGGAGTCTGCTTGAGATTCTCTCTCCCTCTGCCCACTTTCTCTTGTGTTCTTTCTCTCCTCTCTCTCTCAAATAAATAAATAACATCTTAAAAAATTTTTTATCTGTGTGAGCAATATTAAACCTTGGTCCACAGACATCGCAAGTGTTTTACCCATCTATCATTTGAGATTTGACTCTTTTAAATATATTTTATTATAGAGACTGTGTAACTTCTGCAGTGGGTCTGCCACTGTTTGCCTTTATGCCCTTGAGGTTTACTGTTCTTTGAGAACACCTTCCTCACTCCAACGTTAAGACAAATATTCTTCATTTTCTTCTAATATTTATATGGGTCGGTTTTGCAGTTAGCTCTTTAAACCTTCTGGGATTTATTTATATGGAACAAAGCAGGGATCTGTGTTTGTTTTCTTCCAAATGAATGACTGATACTTACCCGGCAGTAATCCCTTTCCATGTCCTCCTTAGCGATGTAATCCCAGACCTGTCTGGGAAACAAAGCTTTCTGCCGTGTTCTTCTTAGGCAGTTGACCCTGCTCTACTCTAGGGTCACCCTCGCTGTCTAATCCGGTAGCTCTGCCCAGAGACTGGTTCAAAAGGGGGCACGTGACCCGATTCTGGCCCAGAGGATGTGGGGAGAGCCGAGCTGCGGCTGTGGGAAAGGTCGGCCTTGCCTCTCTGGGTCAGCATCCAGAAGTCACTGTGTCTTCTTCCTCTGGAACCAGCCTTGAGTGGGGGCGAGGCCAGGGTGCTAGAGCATCAGACCACCCTTAGGGGAAAGCGGATGCAGGCGGGAGGAGCCAAAAGAGGTTGGGAGGGGCCCAGTCCTGAAGGCCATAGCTTTCTGCAGCTGGGAAGCCCACCTTCTGCTTTAAGACTATGTCATCGCCTTCCTTTCTGCTCTAGACGTGTCTTTGCTAAAATTATTCTCATTTATTTTATAGCTTTCATTTTTATTATAAACGGGTAGCTTTCTATTTAATTTCTATTTATTGATATTTGTTTTAAAGCTATTGATGTTTATGTATTTATTTTATGTACAAAATTATCTTTTTAATTCAAGAGTGTTTTTTTTTTAATTTGGCCTGTTGTATTTTCCAAGCCTACAGTCCTATTGTGTACGAGTCAAGATATTGTTGATCCTTTTATTATAACATTGGTGTAACTTATTCCCTTTTTATTTCACTACATTAGCTAGACCCCCAAAATAATGTCATTTAATAGTCATAGCAGAGGGCATCGCACTCATGGTCCTCATTTCAGCAGCTTCCTGTCTCACAGTTTAAGATGTAGATTTCTAATAAATTACGTTCATTATGTTTCAGCAGCTTATTCCTAGTCCTATTTTATTTATGGCTTATGTTACAAATAGCTAAAATTTCCTCCGATGTTATTTTTAAATCTGTTGATCTAATTACATGGTTCCTTAAAGTGTTTATGTAATGAATTTGTTAAACATGCTGAATCATTCTTACGTTCCTGGCATAAGTCCTACTTGGTCAAACCAAATGTGTTTTCTAACTTACTGCTGAATGTGATTTGCTAATATTTTTAAAAATTTTTTTTAAAGATTTTATTTATTTATTTGACAGAGAGAGAGAGATCACAAGTAGGCAGAGAGGCAGGCAGAGAGAGAGGAGGAAGCAGGCTCCCTGCTGAACAGAGAGCCCGATGCGGGCCTCGATCCCAGGACCCTGAGATCATGACCTGAGCCCAAGGCAGAGGCCCAACCCACTGAGCCACTCAGGCACCCTGATTTGCTAATATTTTATAGGATTTTTGGTTTTTGCATCTATACTCACAAATGGAATGGATCTATTGTTTTTCCTCTTATTTTGTTCTCTCTAAAGTCAGATTTTGGTATTACAGTTATAGTGGGTAAAATATGAAATGGATGAGAAATCTTCTTCTTTTTCTTATGATCTGCTACATTTGAATAACAAGGAAAGGACAGACACTTTATTAATGAGATTCGTCCTCTAGGGGCACCCTTCTCCACGAACTGAAGGGGTGTCCTTCCTGGTGTACGCGGTTCCACAAGTGCTTCCTTGCCTGAATAAACAGCCTCTTTGAAGGCAGAGAGATAACCCAGGTGTATAAATCTTCACACTTAGGGAAACATAAATTTAAGAAAAGCACTCCAACTCTTCTAAAGAATCTAATAATATTTCATGGCCAAATTATATTTCCCAATCAATATTATTCCCCATGAAAAATGTATTATTAAATGGTACCATGGAGACAAATATAAACACACTTTTGAAGCAATGGAAATTGTATTCTAAAAGGGTTCCCGCACCCCATCACAATGGCCAGGGCCACAATAAAACTATAAAACTAAAATTGTATAGCCGAAATGTACAAGAATAGCTCAATTCACCAAGCCCAAGGAAATGGTCATTTGACACAAACGATTACTCATCCCTTTCCTACTTTACAAGGGCATGGTGAAGATAAAAAAGATTTCCATATGAAAGCTTCAGGGTGTTTCAAAGGAAGCTGCATTCTCTGTATAATCACCATTATTGTCAAGACTGCCAATTTAAAAATGACCTATCTCTGGGGTGACCAGAAGGTATGGCCATTTACGGTGTTTGCAAAGGCTTCAGCTATGAGAAATGATTATTATTCTTGGCTCAGCTATGAAATGGAATTATTCGATAGGTATCATGTGCCAGAAAAACAGTAGGCTTTTTTAAGAGGGCTCTCAAGCTAATACTAGATGATAGTTATGCAATCTTAGATCAATTATTAAAGGACAGATAATTATATTACTAAGCTATCCCAGCTTACATAAAATTACATAATTTTATGAATTTTATGAATAAGGTTCCAAAGGCTCACATGGAATCATATGTTTTGTAGCCCATAAGCTGATTCTCGAGGTAAAATGATTTGGGTAAGGTCTCATTTATCTGCATGTACATAAGAAACAGCACAAAGAGGTTGAGGAAACAGTGGTGAGCAAACAGAAATGGTCCTTGCCCTCAAATCATTTTTTTTTCTTTCTTTTTTTTTAAGATTTTCTTTATTTATTTGACAGAGAGAGAGATAACAAGTAGGCAGAGAGGCAGGCAGAGAGAGGAGGAAGCAGGCTCACTGCCGAGCAGGCATCCCAATGCGGGCCTCGATCCCAGGACCCTGAGATCATGACCTGAGCTGAAGGCAGAGGCTTAACCCACTGAGCCACCCAGGTGCTCCACAAAACATTTTCTGCTTATGGGAAGAACATAAAAATCAAAACAGATCATCGTGAATGGTAACTAGGTGACAAGATAGTATATTGATCAGCTTCACCATCGTAGTAATCAGTCTCCCTCTTTGCCCATATATCAAATCATCCTGTTGTACCCCTTAAGTACACACAATTTTTATGATCAAAATAGAATGAAGTTGGACCCTCCTGCCCTATATGAAAATTAACTCAAGATGGATCATAAACCTATAGATGTAAGAGCTGAGACTGTCAAAAGAAAAGACCTATAGAAGAAAATGTAATTCTTCTAAACTTGGGTCAGAAAATAATTTCTTACATATAATATCAAAAGTGAAAATGACAAAAGAAAAAAAATACTTAAGTTAGATTTTGTGAAAATTTAAAGCTTCAGAGGACACCATCCAGAATGTGACAAGCACAGCCCACAGGACGGGGGGCTATATTTGCAAATCATGTATCTGATAAGGGATTTGTATCTAGAACATATGAAGAACTCTTATATATCACCATAAAAAGACAAGCAGATTTAAAAATGGGCAAAGGATCTCAACAGATGATTCTCCAAAGAAGATGAACCGATGGCCAACAAGCACAGGAGAAGACGCTCAACTTCATCCCTCACCCGGGAAATGCAAGTGATAACCACAATGCAAAAACCACTGCACAGCCAGAAGGGCGGCCATCATGAAAGAGATGGGCAATGACAACTATTGGCAAGGATGTGGAGAAACCAAAACTCTCCAACACAGCAGGTGGAATCACAAGATGGAGCAGCTACTTTGTAAAGCAGTTTAGGTTTCCTCAAAAAAGTTGGACCAGGTTACCATGTGACCCTTCCGTTCTCTTCCAACATGCATGTTTGAAAAGCATTGACAACAGGCATCAAACGAGTACATGTATGTGCTTTTCCATTCCAGAACTATTCACAAAGGCCCAAAGGTGGAAACAGCCCACAGGTCCATCAACAGACGAGTGAATGAACAGACTGTGGTAAATACACACAGTGGCATATTTTTCAGCCATAAAAAGGAATGAAGTCTGATACGTGCTACAGATATTACGCTAACCGGATGGGCCTCAGAAACATTATGCTAACTTGAAGAAGCCAGTCGCAGAAGGTCACACAGATGGTACAATACCAGCTATAGGAAATGTTCAGAAGAGATAAATCCACAAGGACAGAATGCGGGTCGTTGGTTGCTGGGAGCTGGGGAAAAGGAGGAACAGAGAGTGACTGCTTAATGGGTTCAGAGTTTCTCTTGGGGTGATGAAGATATTTTGGGACCAGACAGAGGTGGGGACTGTACAAGGTGGTTTTGAATGAACTAAATGCCACCAAGAAGCCACTGTTCGTGTTGGTTAATTTAATGTTGTGTGAAATTCAGCTCAATAAATTACTTTTAAAAAGCACATAATCGGGGTGCCTGGGTGGCTCAGTGGATTAAAGCCTCTGCCTTCGGCTCAGGTCATGATCTCAGGGTCCTGGGATCGAGGCCCGCATCGGGCTCCCTGCTCGGCGGGGAGCCTGCTTCCTCCTCTCTCTCTGCCTGCCTCTCAGCCTACTTGTGATCTCTCTCTCTCTCTCTCTCTCTCTCTGTCAAATGAATAAATAAAATAAAAAAAAATTCTCTAAAAAAAAAAAAGCACATAATCACGTGATGAGCTGCTATTGTTCTTGTGGTAGGGAGCACCCTCCCTTTTATGCCTCTTGCTCACTTCTCAAAAAAACTTATATTTGATGAACTAGACGCATCTGTGGAAAGGAGATGCCTAAAGCCCCTGCACACTGGCCCCTGACTCACAGCCACTGGCCGGGCGCCAGGAACAGGAGACAAGAGGGGCCGAGCAGCAGACTCAGTCCACGGAAAGCTGGGTCGAAGGCCAGTGCTGTCCCCTCCCAGTACCGGGGCGGGTCCCTCAACACGGCCTTCGCTCCGTCCTCTACGCACCACGGTCGCCACCACATCCTCGCCCACCTGGCAAGACCGCAGGGTGCACAGAGAAGAGTGGTGTAAAATCTCCTGTGAACCAGGGAGCATCACGTAGACGTAAGTTTTGTATTCCGCTGAACCACGTAAAATGGCCAAGCGTCGGCCATTTTTTACTTACGGCCGCCATTTGTGATCTACGTTTGCTGTCTTTCAAAGTCACTTTCATGTGATTCAAGCTAGTTTTTAGCCTGTTATGTAGCCACAAACTCTTGCATTAAAAAGTAAAACATGATAAGCTTTCTGATCATTTAGTTTTATAATTCTGCAGAGAGCATATACCCTCTCCCATGACTGACACCTTAAACGTGCTAATCCACATATGTTGCGAAGCTCAGCAGCATACAGAAGGTACAAGATTGAAGAGCGCGTTATCACACAGGGGTTAAGAGCACAGATGCTGGAACTCCACTGCCCCATTTCTAATCCTAGATTTTCTATTATTCCCTGTGTGACCTTGGACAGGGTGCTTGCACTCTCTGGGCCTCAGTTCCCTCATCTGTAAAATAAGATTAATAATAACACCTACCTCATGGAGTTCCTGTGAAGGGATGTAAGTCAGTGAGTATAGAGCAACTAGCAACGTGTTGGACACCTGGTAGAGTAGCTAATCTTTCCATGTTAACATTACTGACTTTCACATTTTGCCCAAGGTAATTTTGGATTTAATTTCACACAGAAAAAAATACTTTAGAAACGTAAGGCAACTTTTAAGTGTTCTGTGGATTTCCGTGTGTCTTTAGGTCTACCAGGTTTACCGGGAATAAAAGGCATTTAATTTTATAGAGGTTCTATAATCATTTTGCCCTGAAACTCTGAAGGAAATAATGCCACGGCCCCAGAAAGTTGGAAGTTGGAAGTCTGAGAGTCTCTTTCTTTCTCTCTCTCTCTCTCTCTCTTTAAGAGTTATTTCTTTATCTTAGAGAGAGAGAGAGAGAGAGAGCAAGGGGGTGGAGTAGAGAGGGAGGGGGACAAGCCGACTCGCACTGAGCATGGAACCAGACCCCGCAGGGCTTGACGCCACACTGGATGGGGGGCCCAGTGTAGGGCTGTATTTCACAGCCTGAGCCAAAACCAAGAGTGGATGCTTAACGGACTGTGCCACCCAGGCTCCCCTCTGAGAGTTTCCTTCTGTGCTTCTGAAGAAAGCCCTGGTATTTTGAGCCTGCTAGCCACAAAATCTAACTTCCTAATGGAAGTTTAATAAGATACAACATAGAAATTCACATGAGATATTCTTAGAGATAAAAGAACTATGGAACACAATTTTTTCCAGCAAAAGAAGAATAAAAGAAATTTCGAGAATTCTATTATTTTTCCTAATGTGAAAAGCCTACTTCCATTCTTTTTTTTTTTAAGAGTTTATTCATTTATTTGAGAGAGAGAACATGAGAGGAGAGAAGGTCAGAGGGAGAAGCAGACTCCTCATGGAGCTGGGAGCCCAATGCAGGACTCAATCCCTCGACTCCGGGATCATGACCCAAGCCAAAGACAGTCGCTTAACCAACTGAGCCACCCAGACACCCACTACTTTCATTCTTAAGTTGTCTCAATGTATGATTTTTTTTTCTATGAAATTGTGGAAAAAAGGGATGCCTGAATGGCTCAGACAGTTAAGCATCTGCCTTCTGCTAAGGGCATGACCCCAGGGTCCTGAGATCCTTACATCTGGCTACTGGCTCAGTACAGAGTCTGCTTCTTCCTCTGCCATTCCCCCCACTTGTGCACTTGCTCTCTCTCTCTCTCTCTCTCTCTCTCTGACAAATGAATAAGTAAAATCTTTTTAAAAGTTCTGGGAAAAAAAAAAGATGGAATACCCATTGCTGTAAAGTGGGCATTTTGCATTTCTTAAGTCCTAGACATGTTTTCTAAGGAACAATTACATCAGAATCACCTGTAATTAACACACACACACACACACACACACACCCCAGATTCCTGGATCCCACAGGTTTTGAAATGTATGGAAATTGAATCTAAGATAACTATGTTATTAAGTAATTTTTTTAAAAGAAGCCTGAAAATATGATCAGGAGACAGGACACTACAAGTAATATCTCACAGCTTTTAAAAAAATGAAAAAGAATTTTTAGAAATGAAAAACACTTCATTCAAATGAAAACACAGTGGACAAATAAGCATCAGATGACACCCAGTTGGAGAGAAAACAGGGAGAGGAGCAGGAAATAGAAATCAGGAAATCATCCAGAATATAATCCAGAAAAATAGAGAAACAGGAGAAACAGAAGGTAGTAAGAGATGTGGAAGCATGGGTGAGAAGGTCTAACATATGCCTCATTGGAGTTAGAAAAAAAAATAATGAGGGATGAGGAACAGTAAATGTTTTTAAGAGGCGGTTGCTGAGAATTTTCCAGAATTGCTAAGACACCAATGCTCAGATCCAGAAAACTCAATGAACTTCCAGTATAAATCTGAAAAAAAAAATATTCCCACACATGTAGATGTATCATAGTGACACTGTAGAACCCCAGGGAGAAAAAAAGAACGTGTTAAAGCATCACGAAGAAGAGACAGATCATTTACAAAAGAACAGCCATCTACAAAAGGTGGCGACAACAGGATCCAGAGGCCAGAGGAGAGGAAAGACCTACGTTGGGCATAGTGTCAAAGGTGTTAAGATGTCATTCCACACCTGCCAGACTGGCAAAAAACATAAAGTCTGGCAACACCAAGTGTTGGAGAGAATGTGAATCAATGGTATGTCTCGGTAACTCTTTCAGTGGAGTTGCAAGCTTGCATAACCAGCACGGCAAAGTTTGGTGTCACCGAGTGAAGCTTGCCGCATCCCCCATCCTGGCTGTTTCCAGGGCAACGTGTGCAAACCCGCTCCAGAAGGCTTATACAAGAATGTGTACAGCAGAAGTGCTGAGAATTAAAAAGAAAAGAAAAGAAAAGGACCAAGACATCCGTCAGTAATACTATGGACAATAAAATTTGGTGACAAAATATAATAATAAAAGAACAAGGTTGAAATGATCCACAGTCACGTGCATCAACATGAATGAATTTAAACAGCACAAAGTGAGCCCAAGAAGTCACTTTGAACTTATACAGTATGGCTGAATTGATATATAGTCCAAAAAACAGGCAAAAGATTAGGGAATAACAACAGGTGAACTCTCTGTGTGTATGTTTAGTAAAAGTACAAAAACACGGTCATACCTCGTTCAGATTGCCCTTGATCTTAGCCAACAGGCCGAGAAGCGATATACCATCATGTTCAGATTAATGTTTACTTTTTAAGAGGAAGAGGAGAGAATCCAGGAGGTATAAGAAGAGGGCTCCCACTGTATCTTATCTATAACATTTTATTTTAAAAAATAAAACCATAAGCAAACATAGAACAAGTTATTATGTATTAAATATTGGTGACAGGCTTATAAGATTTTGGTATTATTATTTATATTTATATCTGTGATTTTCTTCATATTTGAAGTATTCCTTAATGTTAGAAACAAAGTAGATTAGTATGCATAATATATAAAGAGCACACAAAAATATTAATAAAAAAATAAAGAACCACCAAAAAAAAACAGGTAGAAGATTTGAACTGACACCTCACTAAAGAAGATATATGAATGACAAATAAGTACAAGAAATGCTCCACATCAGCAGACATTAAGAAAATAAAAAGTAAAAGTACAGTGAGATACCACCGCACACCCACCAGTAGGGCGGATAAAATTTTAAAGACCACATCAAATAGTGTCACGGATGTGGAGCAACGGGACGCTTCTTACCTTGCTGGTGCAAATGTACAAAGATACAACCTTTTTAGATCGCATCAAATCACTTTGTCAGTTTCTTACCAATTAACCAGATGACCTACATGAACACAGACATTGCATAATCCCGCCATTCCATCCCAAAGCCTTTCACAGGACAAAAGAAGGCACAGGTCCATAGAAAGACGTACACAGATGACCACAGCAGCTTTATTGGAAAGAGCTAGAAATTGGAAGCCGCCCAAACGTCCATGAACAGCTAAGTGGACAAACGCTGACATACCCATATAACAGAACAGCGTCTGGCAACAGGAAGCGACGCACTACAGGCCGTAGCAAAAACCGTCTTCGGAATCATTACACCGAGGGAAAGGGGCCAGAGGAGAAAGCGTATATGCTGTAGGTATGATTCCATCTATTTTAGGAAACGTAAGCTGATGCGGAGAAACAGAAAGCAGCTCCCGGTGATTGCCAGGGATGAGGGAGAGGTGGGGAGAGGAGGGAGGGATTCCCAGCGGGCAGGAGGAAGCTTCCAGGGTGATTCATACGTTCCTGATCTGGATGGTGGTGATGGATTTATGAGTGCGTGCCTAGCCAAATCCATCAGATTGCACTCTTCTGATGTGTGCATCCTTGTATATCAGCTAAAGCTGTTTAAAAATAAGCAAAGCAAGTGGGGAAGTAGTGACTAGCGGGGCAGACGAAGCCACAGAAAATCCTGCAGAAAACCCTGCCCGAGTGTTCCCCAAGACAGAATGTTCAGGAATTGGCGGCGCCGGGGCTCTGGGTGGGTGAAATGTTTTACAAACCACCTGTCACCACATCCCCGGTCCCCGGACAGATGCGGACCCCCCGCACCCCATGCCCCGTCGGGGCTGCAGCTCCCACTTCCCCCCGCTGCTCAAGGAAGCCGGCAGTCAGGCTTGTCCCCGCTAGTGCGGCCCTGTCTGGTGGGGACGAACAGGGGAGGCTTCCCACCTGTGACCACGCGCGCCGGCATCTGGGCCACGGCTCTGCACAGCACAGCCCCCAGGCGGGCTGATTTCTGTTCACTCTCTCTCGCACGAACAGACGAGGGGCTCCCAAGGCTTTGAGGAGATCTTCCAACATGGAAGAGAGAGTCAAGGGACAGAGAGCGGTGGGGAGGAGGGAGAAAGGCATACAGTGGTGATCCAGCCAGCCCACGGCAAGGGAGCAAGTGCCCCGGGAAGGGGGCTTCTCCATCCTTCACACGGAGCCGCACTGTGGACAGACAGGTGGCCTGGGCATCACCAAAGGATGGCCAAGGGTCCCCAGAGGCACACCTGCCTGCATGACCGCACCTCCCCTGAGAGGCAGCACGGACCGTGGATGCTACCCGGCAGGGACCCACGCGGGCCGGTGCCACCGTGCTGGTCCCACGGAGGGGGCGCGGACCCTTGGCACTGACCGCACCCCAGATGCGGCAGCTGGGTGCTCTGCTCCCAAAAGGCACAGCTCTCCCTGAGCTCCGCTCTCTCTGCCCGGAGGTGGGCGCCTCGAGGTCTGGCTCACAGAGCCCCGTGCCAGCCGTGCTGTCCTCTTCCACAGAAGGACACTTGGGGGCAGTCACTCGACGTTGCACATGCTCGCCTCTGCGGGGCTCCCGCTCCCCGCGAGCACGGAGCCTCTCCCGGGGGCTCCAGGACGCTCTGCCTCAGCCGAGCCTCGTGTGCAGACGGACCGCAGACACGGCCTGCACACGGCCCTGCGGCCGGCCGGGCTGCGGGTCATCGCAGACGGAAGACGGGACACCCCGCCGCGGGACTCGGAAATCACATCCGTCCCCCGTGCACGTGGCAGGAGAGGACAAGCTCGGAGAGGCGTCGTTTTAAGGGCGGCTGGAGAAACACGCGCACGGCGGCACCGTGAGGTCCTCAGGACCAGACGCTAACAAGGAAACGGTTTTCTGACAAAAGCTCCAGGCTGGGGGAGAGCAGCTAACAAATGGGCACAGGTGCAAAGGACGCCGGGTGACGGGAGACGGGGTGGGACGGTGGCTCGCAGGCAGGACTCGGCATGGACTCTGCAGACACAGTGGCCGGAGACTCCCAGCAGAGGGCGCGGCACGGACGCGGGGGCCCAGGCGTGGGTGCAAACGAGACCCTGTGTCCGCTGCTTCCCACAGGATGCTGCCCTGCTGGCAGCGGCCCTGCCCCGGGGGGCCTCCGGTCACCAGGGGATGCAACCCCACGTGACTCTGGCCGCACCCCTCCGGGGCCAGAGCCAGGGTGGTGACAGGACACAACCCGAGTGAAGCTGGACAGGGATTCCTGCGAGAACATTCTCAGAGCCGCGCCCCGACGAGAGCCCAGAGGGAAAGAAGGCGTGAGTGTATCTGTGCACCGCAGTGTGTGTGCACACACTCAGGGCAATGGACACACATCCCCAGTCACCAGAGCGTGGCCGACGTCGTCTTTCCCGGAGAGTTTCCAACCGGCTGGGCGACTCCTTTAGGGAAGCAGCGCGCCCACAGGAGTGAGTGAGGCCGCCGTCCCGTGTCCTTGCAGAGGGGAGGCTGACCTCGGGGCCCGGCGAGCCAGCGTGGTGCAGTGGGCGCAGGAGGAACGTGGGCTGCGGCGCCAGATCCAGAGAGGCTCCCACTCCCTGCGCCGTCTGCCTGCAGGTGCCTCTCCCTCTCTGCTCAGGGTCTGCCTTCCTCCCCAGGCCTCCCCGCCAGGGCCTCTGGCTGCCCCCCACTTTTCCACGTTGACCCTGCAGCGACGCGGAGAGCCCCAGGACCGGGCACCCAGCAGGACAACAGCGGAAGGGTCCTTCCCGGCACAGGGCGGGCGCTGCTGACACACACACTCACATGGACACACACTCACACCGCTGTACACCTATGTACACCGGCACACACACGCTCCCACGTTCATGCACACATGCATACATGCTTACACATGCACGTGTGCTCACACACTCACATGCACCCACATGCGTTCACACACACACAGACATACACACACGCTCACACACACACCAGGCCCTGGGTGAGACCACCCCAGCCACACGCCACCCCCTGCCACAGAGCTGGCCGCCGGAGGTGGGCACGAACCAGTGACCCCGAGGCCCCCACCTCGGACTCCCGTTTTCAGGTACCGGGCTGGCCCAGTGGCAGGTGAAGGGCAGGCAAGGGGGGGGGGGCATCGCCTTGGGAGCAAAATGTAACAGGGGGAGGGCAAAACCTCAGCCATCAGACAAATAAGGTTTTAGTGCAACACTGAAAAAATTGAAATTAATACAAAACAATGCGAGATCATTCCAGACCGTAGCAGCGCCGTGCTGAGCTACAGCGCAGCCCAAAGCATAAGGAGCGGCCAGTAAAACATGCTCTCCCCGGCCCACAGTCCAGTGCAATCAGTGAGAACTCCTTGTGAACAGGCTGAGGGGCAAGGCCCTGACCCACGTCCTCCGAAAGGGACAGGACATGCCCGGGAGCCGTCTGCTTGGAGGAGTCCAAAGAGGTGACAGCGATCCACAGCCTGGGGCCCTGGAGAGGCCAGGGCACCCCAGGGGGCAGGACTGAAATTTGGGTGGGTTGACACTGTTTTACCAAAGTTCATTCTCCATTTGGATGGCCGCCCTCCCCCTACCTCTGGCGACAGCGGCAGAGATGCTGACAGCGTCCCCACGCGACCTCCGCAAGTTTTCTGCAAGTCTCAGACGGCTTCCAAACTTAAAAAGGTAACATGTAAATAAATGAGCTGACCCATCAATAAGAGAGAGAGAGAGAGGACCAGCCTCTCTCTTGCCTGAGCCCACGGTCAGTAGAGACCATTTCTGGCCGCTGAACCAGCGCCAGATGAGATGAGGGTGGAGAGGGGGGTCTGGCCCACGAGGCTGGGCGGGGGCACCTGCAGGGGGTGGACTCGGGGCAGAGGGAGGCTCAGGCGTTGGGGGGGTTGGAGACACCCGAGGGCCCGTCTGGAGCCAGAGGCTGGCGGTGGTCGGCAGTAGCCCTGGGCGCCCCAGCCGCAGGGGTGGGGTCAGAGAGCTTGCTGGGACGAGGACGCAGAGCTAAGGTGTGATGGGGGCCACCCACGCCGGCCCAGTTGACGTGATGGGCTGCGGGACATGTTTGCCAATGCGCTGGCTTCCCGGTGGGACAGGAGACGGCGGAGATGACCGCCTGCTTTGCCAGCCAGCCTGGCGAGGACGGTGTTCGATCAGAAAGCTCGAGAGCTTCACTTTGAGCGATTACGTACTCGTAGATGCACACACCTGGCCGGCCGGGGGTCGGGGGTCTGAGCAAGACGACTGTGCTGGGGCCCCACAGTGCTCGCTGCACTGGCGGGCACCGTGCGTGTGGGCGTGTGCTCATGCTGGTGTGAACACGTGGGTGGGTGTGTACGTGTGCAGCGGTGTGAGCGTGTGATGTGCGTGAGCATGGGAACACATGTGCGTGTGTGTGCGCGTCTGTATCCCCCCATCTCTACTCCCCCTCCTCCCTCCTCTCCCCGACACAGCCCTGCACAAGCGCAAGTCACCCAAATGTACTTGTGAACAAACGCACACGTGGACTGGCAGGGCACCCGCTGCCGTCCCACCTGCTGTCCCCTCTAGTCCTTATAACACCCGCACGCCGCTGGGTCCCTCTCCCTACTCTGGATGCAAACAAACTCAAGGTCAGTGACATTCCCAGTTTGCTTCCCTGGGCAAACAGCTTCCTCCGCTGCCTCGTGACCTCACTGCTCCCCATGAGCTGCCCAGACACCCACAGACCCAGCCAGGACTCCGGGTGGTCCTCCAGCAAACACCCACCGTCATCGGACGAAGGCCCCTTGTCCCAGTTCCCGTCGCAAATCCGCGGTCCCTGCTGGGTCAGGATCCACCCCCACGCACCCGCGTGACAGCCAGGGGGTCAGCGCACAGGTGAGAGGAGGAGCGTGGCGCGAGCAAAGAGGAGGGACGTAGCCACTTCCGGTGCAGATTCGCCCCAAAGTTCACTGCCCCCCCGGCAAGCATATTCACACCGGCTTCTGATCTCCGGGGACATGGGGTTATAGACGGAATTGCGAACAGATTTTAAACGTTAGAAGGCTGCAGATAGCCCTGGCCACTTAGCACAGTGTCTTGGAACATACTAGAAATAGATGCTCGGGGCATTTTTTTTTTTTTTTAATGAATAGTTCTGAAAAATGGGAGGTTATCCAGGAGGGTTATTTCAAATTGCCCACATAACCGGCTGGAAACGTCTCCAGCCCAGAGGAATTTTTTTCCTCTGATGCCTCTAAGTATTCCGTCCAGTCCCAAAGCCAAGGCAACCTTCAGTGCGAGAGGGATGTGGGGCCCACCCGGGCCCAAGGACACCCCCAAGTGAGGAGGAGGGAGCGTCTGCGTGTCAGTTCCACGGCACCCCGATGCCTCTTTCAAAGGGCAGTGTTCCAGAAGGTCTCACTCCCCCAGGGGGAACAGAAAGGAGCCTGGAGTCTCAGTGAGCTGGTGTCGCGTCGCTGGGGGTGACAGTGGGATGACGCCTGTTTACGGGGGCTCCTCTGTGACGGGCCCTGTCCTGAACGCCTGACATATTGGTACTCATCACCTCCTCTGTTACCCCTTCGGAGGGTCGTCGCGCCCCCTGCAAGCGAGGGTTGGTGTCCGGCGTCAGCCGCGGGGGTCCCGCCCGCCGCCCGCCCCGGACACGGCTTTCGCTGTCCCCACATCCCACGGGCCGGGGGCGGGGGGGGGGGGGGGCTTCAGAAGAAACGAACCGAATCGCCTTCCTTTTGTTTCAAAGTTCAAATCCTAATGCATCACAGGAAGGAAACGCCACGCCAGTTTTTGTTTCTTTTTCTTCCACCAGACTTCAATTTTTCAGTTTCGAGTGGCTTTAAAAACTTCACAGAAATCCCTTGTGCTTTATCAGCAATTGTTAACTGTCTAGCTGAGCGGAACGAATCGTCATGTTGCCCAAGAACCTCAGCAGGTTGTCACACATCAGAGCCACGGGCGCACAGCCCGAGCCCGCGTCTCTCCCGCAGCGGGTCGGGGGGCGGCGGGTGGAGGCGGCTTTCTCGCAGCGCTGGGGTCGGCCCGCGGCACCAGCTCCCCACGTTCTGTCCCCACGTCAGGGGCACAAGCAAGTACGTGCGCTGCCTTGCTGGCATTGCCAGTGTCACTGTGCCAAAGGCTCTCCAAGCCGCCCCTAGCGGGGACGCCAGCCCATTGCTCTTCCCCTCCCACCCTTTCTAGCAGGGATGGGGGGGGGCTGGCGTGACAAAGAACTGGCCCCAGGACCACGCGAGTCTAGGTCGGTGCCATGACACCTCTTGCCGGCTAGGCATAGCTCTCCAAGCCACAGGCTTCCGTGTCTACACTGGAGCAGTGACGACCTACCGGTTCCTGAAGGCTGAGGGCACCCACCTGGGGACACAAGGGCCGTGCACAATCAAGCAGAGAAACGAACTCCAGGGGGAGTAACGGAGGCCACGGAGGGAGCGGGTCAAGGGGGGATTCGGGTCCAGTGCTCGGAAGGGGCTCAGTACAAGCGCAGTGGACCCACAGCCGGATGGACTTTCACAAGAGGTGATGGGTCACCTCTCCGGAGAGGTGTTAAGGTCCAGTCCCGGTGAGCACCTGCTGGGGCATTTGGGGAGAAATCCCCTGTCAACCCTTTTAATCCCCCTGTTGACCTGAGAACAGGCGAAGGGTTAACCTGAATGACCGTCTCAGGATGGTACTGAGGCATCACAATGTCCTTGGCCCGGGATGCCCTCTCTTCTGTCTTTTTGGGGTGAGGAAAAGCTTTTAAACTTAGATAATGACGCACGACTCTGTGACGATACTGAAAACCACCAATTCATACACGCTGGAACGGTAAATTTGGTGGTATGTTAATCACATCTCAAGAAAACTCTTAAATGTTTTTTATTTTTTTTAAATGTTTTTTAAAAGTCAAAGGGAATATTTATTTTGTGGGAGATGAAGTTTTGAAGGTAGTGTTTGTGGTCTTAGATTTTGCTTTAAAATGTTAATAAGGGGTGACAAAGATTTCTCTTTTTATTGATGATTTTATCTCATACTATATTTGAAAAACAATAAAAAGAGGTTTTCTTTTTGTAAATTATTACTTGGAAATACTTCAAGCATACAGAAAATGATAGAAAATAATATAACAAAATCCATGGATCACCTTCCTAACTTTGTAGGATCCCAATATTCCATCATATTTCAGTTGGGTCTTTTCTTACATAAAAACATTTTTTTCATTATAGCTAAAAGCCCTGAACACCAGATCCCCAATCACATCCCTACTACTCTTTCCCCCAGAGTAACTGCCGTCCTAATTATGGATCTTTTAAGTCCCCCACATATTTTTACATTTGTCCTCTTTATTACACATCCATGAACGATGCACAGCATGTTCTGGCTTTATAAAATTATTTATAAATGTTATCATGTTGTAAATACCCCTCGGTAAATTACTTGCTTTAGTAAACATTGTGTTTTTGAGATTTATCAATGTTAATTTGTTCATTTTACTAAATAGAAAAACACAAAATCCACATTATATGGTTTTTACCGAAGTTTCTTGATCCAATCTTCTGGACACGTATATTAAAACCATTTATGTGTTTACTATTAGGAGCCACACTGCCAATGACTCCTTGGGTATCTGTATGAGCTTCTCTGAGGAGTCACCAGCAGCAGAACTGCCAGGTCATCAGGGATGCGTACCTTCTCCTCGATGCCACTAACTTGCCCTTCACCAAAGTTAGCTCCTTGTACTCCTACCATCAAAGTCAGAGTTCCCAGCCCCCACATCCACCTTCAAAGAGTACTGCCAGCTATTACTTTCCCGATCTGCTTGTTACTATGATTTTCACCTTCTGATGACTAGTGAGAATGTGCATGATTTCATGTTTATTGGTCTTTGAGGATATGTCACATGTGGATTGTCTGTATCTTCTGTCCATTATTCCATTGATTGTTTGCTTATTCTTAGAAACTGAAAGAGTTCTTTATATATACTGCATACTAATCCTTGGTCTGCTATATGCTTGCAAACAGTATATCTCCTGACTCCAAACTTGTGTTCACTCCTCCACATTGTCTTCTATGCTTGTTTCTAACTTTAATGTAGCCCAATGGATCAAGGTTTTGTTTTATGTTTTTGCCTTTTGTCTTTTGAGAAATCCGTGACAATTTTAAGATCGTAAATATCTCCTGTGTATACCATTAAAATTTTTTTGTAACTTCACTTTTCACATTTAGGTCTTTAATCAACCTGGGGTTATGTTTGACTATGGCGTACGATGGAGATTTAATTTTATGTTTTCTGACACTTTTGCCTGCTGCGTTGATTGAACTGTTTATCATGTCACTCATCTACACAGCCACCTCCTTCATATATAAATCCCACTCAGAAGCAGGGCTCTGCTTCCAAGCTCTCTGTTTCCTCTGATCTATTTGTCTATTATTATGGCTGTATAAAAAGTCCAAACATCTAATAAGCAAATTCTTCTGCCTTGATTAATTTTGCTCATTTTATGCCACTTCTTCTTCCATGTGAGTATTTGATCAGCTTGTTAAATTTCTCCAAAATATTTGTTGGACATCAGTAATTCTTGTGTTAATTTGGGAAAATGGACATCGTCATGCTGTTGAGTTTTCCCATCCATAAAGATCTTACATTAGTCTATTTCTTTTATATACTTCAATGACACCTTGAAATGTCCTCCATAAAGACCTTTAACAGCTTTTGTTAGATTTCTGCGTAGTTACTATGTATTCTTTTGACTGCTATAAATGACGTATTTCTTAAATTGCACTTTAGGTTGTCTATTGTTGTGAATGACACATTGATACTGCATACTCCTCTTGTGTCCAGAAAAACAGCTAAACACTCACTGATTTTTTTTCATCTGTAGATTCCCTTGAATTTTTCTATGCACACAATCTTCTCGTTTATAGGAAATACCAGCTTTTCCTGCCTCATGGAAATTCAGCCATCTGTCACTTTACCCCAATATCTTATGATAATAAGTGGCTCAAGTAAAATAATGGATAAAGAGTGATGGAAAACACTCTCAGCTTGTCTTGGACTTCAAACACACTCATGCTAAGGTTTCCCTGGTGGAGCGTGCTTGCTATACGTATTCTGTAGTGATTTTTTCTATGAAATTAAGAGTCTTCTTTCTACTCCCAATTTCCTATGAGTTTTTGCTGTGAATGTATGTAGAATTTTAAACTGTTACTGTGGTGAATTATGCAAATAGCTTTTCAAAAGTAATCTTACATTCCTTAAAAAACCCAGATTCATCAGGTTCAATTTGTTTTTACATATTGCTGAACTCTGTTGGCTAATCTCCATCAGGATTTTCATGCCCACATCTACGAGGACGATGAATCTCCTTCTTTCTCATGTTGTCCTTATCTGCTTTGGTAGAAAAAAATAAACTCATCTCAGAAAATGAGTCAGAGATCGGCGCTTCCTTTCTATTCTCTGGAATATTCTGTGCAACACTGGGATACCTGTTTCTTGACTGTTTGGCAGAATTCTCCTGTAAAGCCACCTGGTCCTGGCATCTTGTATAGACTATTAAGCAGAGTAGATTTCTAAACCACTGGCAACATTTCTTTAATGGTTAAAGGTCTATTCACATTCTCTCTGCTTTTGAATTTTGCTGAAATACATATTTAGAGATAATTATCCTCTCTGGGTTTTGTTTGTTTGTTTGTTGGGTTTTTTGTTGCTGTTGTTGGTCCTAGTACACTCTTATTTTAATCTCCATTGGTAATGGCCCACCTTCTTTCATTCCTAGTGTCGCGGATTTATGTATTCTGGCTGTTTTTCCTCTCCCTCTACGGGGCACATTACCACCACCAGCCCCCAGGCGGCGGGCTGGGCTCCTACCTCGCTGGGCCCTGGGACTGGCTCAGGCTGAGGGTCTGGGAGCAGAAATGATGCTCTCACATCCCAGCCAAGCCCAGAAGAGCACGCGAGCTCCCCACATGCTCTGGCCTCTCCCAAAGCAAGCTCTGGAGGTGCTGGATTCCCAGCCTCTGCCTCGGCGTGCCTGTGTGGGCCTGAGCTCCCGCGGTTGGACTTGGAAGTGACCAGAGACAGCCCTTTGCTGGGTTAAGCCACTGAGATTTGTGGGTTGTTTATTATCGGCTCAAGCCCAGATGATCCTGACAAATACACAAAGATTTATACAAAATGAGATTCACGGTAGCATTACTGATAATAGTATAATTTTAACAACAGCATTAAATGTCAGAAAACGGGAGCTGGACAAATAAATTACGGCTAAGAGTATAATCCCGGAATAAATACTTTACAATAAATAAAACTTATATGTTGAAGATCTCTAGAAGCAATGGGAGTGTTCTCATAATAAAATATTGAGGGAGAAAGGCGAATAACAAAGAATTCACCCAGTATTATCACATTTTTATTTAAAACTGTTGATATAAACTCAGAGGGACAAATAAAGTGTCAGCCCCACAATGTTAGCCATGGTCACGGCCGTGAAAGACTTACAAAATTAAGGATCCACAAATGGCCATAGGGGAGTTTGTAAGAGAGAGTACTGAAGACAAGCTGGAAGATGTTATTTCACATACTACGACAAAGGTAAGTAAGGACTGTCGTCCAAGCCCACGAGAGCAGCCAGCGGAATTAGTCACGGTGGGTTAAGGGGAGGGCTTCGTTGAGCAAGCTTACCCGGTACTTGCAAAATCATTTTATGGGGCACAATGCCAACTCATGCCTTATCCCTTATTTTTGCTGATAGTCACCCGAATCTCAGGCCCCATGCTGGTTGGTCATGGCCAGGGAGAGAAATAGGGGCCAGGTGACTCTTCACAACCGCAGGTGGCTGTCTGAACTATCCTCCCAACCGTCACACCGAAAATCAGGTCATGGTGTAAGAACTTCTGGGCGTGCCATGGAGCAGCACGGACAACCTGGACTTGTCATCCCCAGAGGTTTGAAAACCATCTCAGACTTGGACTGTCCAGGAACATGGTGGGCTTAGGAAGGGCGGGGGCTTGCAGAAACAGCAGAGCGCTCTGAAATCACTAGGGCCCACTGCAGGGCGGGCGAGGTGGTGGAGGGGGCTGGAGTACTGTGTTTCCAGAATGCTCTTGTGTCTCAATGATGAGTTAGGAGTTTCAACAGTCCCACTGTTTCCCTTTCTGGGGGCATCCCTCAGGCTAAGGACGTCCCTTGCATCTTTGTGGGTTTTCCCAGAGGTGACTGCAGAGGAAATCCATTTCTTAGCACAGATGGAGCTGGACTGACTCCCACAGAGATGCTGATCATTGCTTCCTGGAGTCCGTGACCGCTGCTGTGTGACGCCCACGGCCCCTGAGTGGCCCAAGCACCCAGGTTACCGCCCTTCTCTTCCCTCGCAGGAGCCACAGCGGATACATTCACTGTCAGTGCAAAGGGACTTTGATAATTCCTGACACAACGGTAACGACGCTTTAGAGGAAACTCTCCACGCCTATCTGACAAAGGAGTGAGCACAAGGAATTGAAAAATATTAGGAGCCAGGAATTTGGGTAGGAATTGTTAGTAGGCTCAGGATGTAACGAATTAATAATTTGGAGTATCTGCCTTTTGTTATTCATCAGGTAAATTTTTATTTAATGCTTACTATGTCCCAGGCATTGCTCTGGCTCCTGGGGAAAAATAAGAGTCCTACAATCATAAAGTTTGCCATCAAGTGGACGATACGGATATTCCTGGACAAATGGACATGAAAAGAGTGGTAGAAAGGAAGGGCTGGTCAGGGAGGCAATCTTTAGCTGAGCCTCCAAGACGAGCAAGAGCTGTGGACACTCAGCGAGTCCATCCAAGGCTGCGGCCTTGAGGAGAGTCTGTCTCTGGCTTCCAGGAGGAGGTGATGGGTTGCGGACAGGCTCCTGGAAAAAGGGAGGTAAGCGCTGAATCGTCCCTGCGGTGGGGAACGTTCCCGAGCCTTACGACAGAATCTCAGATTTCCCGAACCATGGAGGGTCTTGGCAGAAGCCTGGCTCAGCCTGGCTCAGCCTGACTTTTGTCAGATAATTCTTCCAAGAGCAATTTAGAAGCTGGTGCAATCAAGTGTGTTTGTGGGGTCCTTCAAGACACAGTCGTATGTGCAAAAGATTCCTCTGGAGTCACACCTGTGAGATGAAAGGGAGAGGAAGATGGGGCGGGGGGAGCTCCAGGTTGCAGGGATGCCTGGAGAAGGCCCCCTACCAGCCCAGCAGGAAGCTCCACACAAAGACAGATGCAGACAATTGCACATGTTGGGCACAAAGACTAGACCCCGTTGCCCCGTCGTCTCCTGGCATTGCTTTGGGGCCGAGGAGAACACGGCCTGAACACTGCAGCTAGAGGTTGTCAGCTGACTGCTCCTTGTCCTCCCTGAAGGGACAGCCACACCACAACCTCTCCGTGGCTGTACACAGGGCCATGTGGCTTGTTAGCGGAGGTGAGAATCACCCGTCATGTGCAAAACTGGGGGGAGGAGTTAATGAAGGAAGAAAAACCTTAACTAAATGAATTATACTATGGTCCTTTGGGAGACAATTCTCCGGGGTCTCTGGCAGATCTGCATGAATCAAGAAAGAGACGGTGACGGCCCTTTGGGGTGGACCATCTCTGCAAAGATTAGTGGAAGAGAGGAAAGGTGTGTCCCTCTGGAACCAGCATCGGGCAAGCTTACTTGCAGATAATAAAGATAACCGCTCCCTGCAGAACGAAAGGCAGGCACATTTACAGACAAGTCAAGTTCCCTAAGCTTGGGCTGCTGCTTCTGTAATGCCCCTGCTCCCACCCCCAGGGTATGCAGATACAACCCGAGCCTCGGAATCAGGGGGACTGGGAATTCCAGCTGGGGCTCAGGGAACCAGCATGAAAACGCCGACCCTGTGGTTACTGTTTGCTGGGGTAGCAAACCGTCCTTTGTCTCTGACCTGGGAGTCTCCTGTCTTCTGCCAAGGAGAGGGAACGATGCGGGTTGACTTGGGATTTTGCAAGGAGGGCAAAGCTTAGCCCCTTCTCGGTTCTTGCAATGGCAGACATCCTGGGAGAGAAAGCATCGTGTCCGGGAGGAACGGAAAGGCTGAGGAGCTCCAGCAGGCGTCTCAGGAAGGCCTCCCGGGCACAGACACCGGAGGAGGAGCTCCTGAGGATGCCAGGTTCCACGGAGGGGAGGCAGCCTGCGGCACCTCTCATACCTTCCGGCTGTTTCAAAGGTCCTGTTTCCCAGCATACATTGAGGGAAATGGAAGTGTTTGGAGAGCAATGGTGAGCTGGCTATAAATAACCAATATTCGTTTTAAATAATAACAGTGAAAGGCTGTCACAGGATCTCATTTCTGGAGTTATTTATAGGCTTCATGTGACAACCTAAGGAGCTGGGTCACATTTTAATGCTGCAAAGCTTTTGGTCATAAGATAGTTCATGGTAAAGGTCACCATTTCCCTGGAGGGAAGCTGCCACCCCAGGAGCCCCAGAGCGCAGGTGGTACTCAGCAAGCAATTCTGGGTCAAGTTCAAGGTCCCGGTCCGGCGTGGGGCTGTCTTGCAGAGTTTCAGCATCCGCAGGTACCCGTGATGTCTCCAACACCAGGCGTGGGGAGCCTCATAGTTCGGCCCCACACACACTGCAAAGCACGGCTTCCGCTGGGTCTGGGCAGCCCTTGCACACTTGGGCTTTACGTGCTAGCGTGCCAAGGAGTCCGCCACGGAGTTCCAGCTCAGGACACACGGTCTCTCTTCTCCCAGGCACACGCAGCTCCTTGCCGCCCTCCCTCCACGGCCGGGGACAGCCCTTGGTGGCACCCAGCCGCCCAAGACACATTTCCCTACGTTCTCCCCAGCCCGCCCTTCTGTGCTCTACAATGGGCTGGAGGGTAGGTGGAGTTGGGGTCTGGGTTTCAAAGGTCTCTTTTCGTGGGTGTATGAGGAACGGACAACCCTCAGAAGAGAACCAAGTCTCCAGTGGATGGGAATCAGCGGCCGACGCTTGGCTAGCAAAAACAGAAAAGTAACAATGTTTGTCCAAATCTTAATTAATCTTATTAGTTTATCACATTCTCCATGGTCTTACTCTTAAATTAATGCCATATATTGTTTTATTTTTTAATTGTTATTTTTTTAGATAACTGTAGATTTGCACGTGGTTACTCTTAGCCAGTCTCTCGGCCGGTACCCTCTTGCAAAAGTAGCACACGATCAAGGCATGACATTGACATTAATGCAGCCCGTCGATCATATTCGGGGTCCCCTCGTTTTCTATGCATTCAGTGTGTGTGTTTTGTTCTGCACAATTTTATCAGACGTGCACATAGCTCAAGGTCCTAAACATTCCCACGTCCCCGGGGACCCGCTCCAGTGGACCTTTAATGACCACGTCCACCATTCCCCTCCCTCCAACTAACTTAATAACATTTCATTTTAAAAATAAAATGTATTGGTACAAACGTAAAATAGCACAGTCGCTCTGGAAAATGGCGAGGCCATTTCTTATAAAACCAAATATGCAAGTCCCACCCGGCCTAGAAGTCATGTCCGTGACGGCGTATCCCAGACACAGGAAGACTCGACTTGCCCATGGATGTTCACGGCGGCTTTATTTGTCCGAGTCAAACACGGGCAACAACCCGGGGGTCTCTCTGGGGGTGAGCGGCTCAACAGGCTGGGGTCTGGCCACGCCGTGGGATCCCCCACAGCAATCGAAAGGAACGATTCATTAGCGCCTAAACGAGCCTGCGTGAGGCTCCAGGGAATGACTCTGAGTGGGAAAGATGCACCGCGCACGGGCACGCCCCGTGGGGCCCCATGTCGGCGGCCCGCGGGCACGGACAGGCCGTGA
Source organism: Ailurus styani (assembly GCA_002007465.1). Lineage (NCBI taxonomy): Eukaryota > Metazoa > Chordata > Mammalia > Carnivora > Ailuridae > Ailurus > Ailurus styani. Next base: position 542,530 of record LNAC01000335.1, read on the forward strand.
GAAGACACACCTGCTTCCGACCTGCTCTCAGCACGGGCCCTGGCCGGGCTGTGCCTTTGCACTTTCAGGGACCAACCGGCGGCCCCAAAGAGAAGGCTGGGGTCCACGGCAGCACGTGACCGGCCCCCTCCACCTGTTCTCTCCCTCTCGCTCAAGAAGTGCGAGCTCAGGACCCAGCCCAGGCAAGACACAAAACCGCACAAATGAAGCGTGAGGTCCAACCACGGCACTCGCGTCCGATTCACCCCGGCTAAGCACCATCACGCTGGAGTATGTTTCCCGGACCCCGTCCCGTGAACCCCTCCCGAGCTACACAGTCGGCCCCAAGAGGGCTTGCACAAGGCAGAGGAGAAGCAGCTCTGCTCCCCGAGGTCGTGGTATTCGGGGGTGACGACGCGCTCCCACAGCCGCCTGTCTCGCGGCCCTCCAGCCTGCGCTTTACAACCAGACACAGCGGCACACGGCAGCCCCTGCCCTGGGGACCCGGCCAGCCCTGCCTCGGCCGCTGGAGGGCTGGCCGGGCATCCTCCCCGCCGCGCCAACGCCCTCCCACTCCTCCGCTCCGTGGCCCTGCCGTGGCCCCGCCGAGCGGACGGAAGCGGCCGGGACAGCCGGCAGACCACCGGGACAGGCGGTGGCCACGGCAGGACCAGGGTCGGGGGAGAGCCGCTGGGCGTTCCGGCAATCACCGAGCCAGGCCTTCCGGGGCCGGGGGATGCGCTCGGAGGAGAACGGAGGAGGGGGTCCAGGGAGTGGACATGCAGCCTGGCGCGGGAACAGCGTCCATCAGCGCAGCAGACGCCTTCTGGGACCTGCCGGCAGTCTCCGTGAAGGGACGCCAGGCCCTCGCTGGCTGGGCAGGTGGTGCCCGAGGAAGCTGGCACCAGGCTGCCTTCCACGGCCACGAGCTCCGGTCAGAACACCCTGGGGAACCGCAGCATCAGGGCACGTGTCCTTTGTAGCCAGAACTCCCAGCAAGACACGCGACCCGGCCCGGACTCCGGGCGGAGTATTTGCAGGGTACTGCCGTGAGGCTCACGGGCCCTCAGCGCGCCCTGCACGTGTTCCCGGTAGCGTGCCACGATGTCTGCAGGCCTTAAGAGACACGCGTGACACGGAGCTCCCGGCGGTGTATTTTGCACGAGCCCCACATGTGAAGTAACTATGAACGTGGGCCGGGGAGCCCCGGGAGCCTTGTCTGGGGGGGAGAAGCCGCCAGTTCCGAGCCGAGACCAGCTGACCAGGAGGCACCTCGTGCTCGAGCTCTTCTATCCACGCGCCACGGCAAACACACCTCCAGACCTTCCAGAAGGTCTGGCCCTTTGCTTCTGGGCTGACCCCCTGCACCTGGAGAAAAAGGGAACCTTCGCAGGAGCTGGACGGGGAGGGTGGCAAGGGCCCCAGCGAGGGGCAGACGGGGCTCCCGTGACCGGCTGCAGCTGAATGCATCTCCGGCCCCTGCCGGCAGAGCGGTGTGAGGACTGGCCCCTGCACAGGCCAGGCCACGACTCCAGCCACTGGGAGGCTCAGCAGGGCCGGGGACGGGTGATGGAGTCCACTGGCAACAGAGTCCACTGATCACGGCGTCCTGCTGGCTGGAGTAACAAGGCTCCCATGCAAGCGGCTGTCCCCTCCCACCTGGAGACACAGGGGGGCGGCGAGGTCCTGATGGAGAGAAGGACCGAAGCATCTGGAGCCTTCAGCTGATTTGCTGGAAGAGGGGTGGGTGGCGGGTGCGGGAAGTGCCCAGTCAGGACGGCCAGGGCGGCTCTGTGGAGTGTCCCAGAAGCCCCCACAGTTCTCCCAGAATCGTCCAGAGGAGGCGGCTGTATCCACAGGCTTCCATCACTCTGCTCTACGGTCCCCAGGGCACGGGCTGCCGCCAAACCGGTGCTCACTCTCCTGCGGGATCTGAGGGAACGCTCCTCCGCTTCGGGCTGCCGGGGAGCCCGCCCAGGAGGCCAGCCCTCCACGGCACCGTTGCCACGGCACGCCTTCAGCTCCCGCGCTGGGGGCCTTCCGAGCGGACTGGAAGCCTCCGGGGTCAGGGGTCCTGCTTCCTAGACGTCCTTGTATTGCCCAAGACTTGCGTGGTCCCTGCCCCGGGTGCCGAGGGTTCTCTCATGGTCCTTGCCCGCTGACAACTTAGAGCCAAGTGCAGTGTCACTGTAACTTCATCTCTGGGAGTCCTGCTGCTGGTGCAAGCTGTGTGTGAGCGAGGGTCTCCAGAGACACAGGATGGAGAGGGAGACGGGGATTCCTTCCAAGGAACCAGCTCACACGGTGATGGAGCCCAAGGTCTGCGGGGCTACGTCAGCCTGCAGGAGACCCGGGAGGGTCCACGGGGTAGTTCCAGGCCACAGGCAGGAAAGGCGCTGATGTCCCAGTTCAAAGACTGTCAGGCAAGAAGAATTCTCTCTTACTCTTGGGAAGGGCCACCCAATTGAGCTATTCTGGCCTTCAACTGACTAGATGAAGGCCCCTGTGGGAGGGCCTTACTTACCAAACCAAATGGGATTCTCATCCAGACGAGCTCTCACAGACACACCCAGAATCAGGCTCGACCAAATATCTGGACACCCCGAGCGCCCCACCAAGCTGATGCATCAATTTAACCATCAAAACCTCTAATTTAATATAATTAATTTCCTCAGTAATCCCATGTTCTGGTTTTCTATCACTAAGTAACAACACCCCCCACACACAAAATAAATTAAAAACAAACGACCTTATGGCCTAAACTGTCTTTTTTTTTTTTTTTTTTTTTGCCAATGGATTCTGCAGGTCAGGGAGATGGACGGAGGTGCATTGGCAGCTCTGATCTACCCCACATGGCGTAGGCTGGGCCGGGGGAGTCCGCAGGCCATCCGGCCACCTCCTCAGGGCTCCTCAGCTTTCCTCTGAACATGCCACCCTGCACCGCACACCTTGGCCTTCTCATGCATGCGGGTCTCTGGCCTCGCCTCCACCACAAGCTCCCTTCCCAAGCAGAGGAAGACGGAGGTGCCGGAACGGTGTCCAGTCCACCTTACTCTGTTGGTTCAAGTGTTGTCAGGGCCCCTGACTGGGTGGGGTGGGGACACAGACTGTCCAAGCTTGGTGGGGGGTGACAACGTGATTGCAAAGGAATGCCTGTGGCCTGGGGGACACTGTCCCACCGTCTTCGGAAAGTCCAATCTACCCATCCATCCTCTGTCCTTCATCTGTCAGAAGCATCATTCTGACCAGGCCCGCATGGGCTTCACCCAGCTGCCGACGAGGCCGATGGCACAGCTAGGCTGAGAACCCTGCACCAAGCCACCCGTTTACTCCACTGGCGGAAGAGGGGAAAGGACTCTGTTCACTTGTATATTGGTGGAACCTGACACCACTTGCGATGACAGCCTTGTGGATCTATGCGGTGCTTGCGCTCCCAGATTCAGCGTGAGGTCTGATGGCGTGCTCTAGAAGTCTCGGGCAAGGGCCAGGTGCAAAGGGGGTGATCCGTTACCTCTGGGAACACATCGCATCCCAATCCTTCCCCTATTTCAGAGCCACCAGGTTGTTTCCTGGGAGGCACCCCTGTTCTGCAGCCAGGTCAGAGTCCTCCCTAGGAGGGTACCACCCAGAAGTTCCCCCTCCGCGTGACGTCCCACCGCCAGCCTCCCAGAGCTCCCTGGGAGGAGCCAACCCAAGGACGCCAACGGACCAGGAAGGCCCTGCTCAGCTCACAGAACAGAAGGGCTCCCGACAATCCCCGAACTCCGAGAGAGCTTTTCTCCTGCTCTCCCAGCTTCTTGTGTTAGGTGATCGACTCAGGAAGGAAACGACTCAGGATCGCACCTCCCACATCAGCCCTGTGAGCAGAGGGGCCCTGGGGAAGCGGCGTTGGATCAGGACCTTGAGGATAAGGAGTGAGTCACCGTCCGGTGGGGCCCGGCCTCCCCGGGGCAGAAAGTTGTCACAAAAACAAGATAGTCGGCTCCATCCCGCCACTAACGGTGCAGTGAGGTTGGCACAAAGTGCCACAGTGAGCATGACGCCTCATGTCGCGTGAGCCCGCAGAGCTCACTGCTCCAGGGGCTCGGGCAGCAGACAGGAGGAAAGCAGGTGCATTAAATCGCCCAGCAGGACTGCATGTGTGTCCAGGGTCCTTCCCTCCCTGGAGACCCTTAGCCAGCAAAGCCCACCTGGTCCCTCCACTCACACGTCACCCAGCCCTCGAGGAATAAGAGAAATTCTTCCGTCTAATGTGCTCTTACAGTGCTGCTCCCAGGGGAAGCCAAGAGGGGACAAAGTTCCAGCAATCTCCATCTCCCCAGAGAGGGACGGGATGGAGGGGCTGCTGCGCTGCTGAGGGGCAGGGCATTTAAAGCCTTTCCACGTAATCTGATTTCCTGTTGGCCAGTGTTCAGACAGAACTTTCTGCTAAAATGTGCTACCAGGGGGGCGGAGAGGCCGGCACACTGTGCTCGGAAACCTTCCCCACGGCCTTGGTGCCGCGGACAACCACAGGACTCCGGGCTGGGCTGCACCAAAGCCGCTTTGTCTCGGGTCCGGCGGCGGGACGTGGGCGGGCAGCCCTTGTGGAGGGAGGAGAGGGGACCACGGAGGATGCGCGGCGGCAGAAGGACACCACCTCCCCGGCCCTTCCTCTTCTCCCTGGACCATGTGAGCACGGCAGATCTGGGGCCTCTGACCCGGACCCCAACACTGGAGGCTCCAACCAAATACTGCAAAGAAGCTTAAAGGGAACGTTTAGATAAAGCCCAGAGGGGCAAGCAAGGCCTGTTTCCTAACCTGGAGAATTAGCTTCCTGCTACAGCACGCAGCGGGCAGGTTAACATGGTGATGGGGCCAAGCAATGAGGCTGGAACCTCAGCAACTCCAGCGAGCAGGAGAGCGCACCTCGGGCGGGTGAGGGGCGGCTCGCAGGCGCACCAGGTACAGGCTGACACCCAGGAGAGGAGCCAGGTCCTCAGGGAGAGAGGCTCACAGGGCCTGGCTTAATCTCTGCCTCAGGAAAGCCGTCACTGCGCTCCATCCCTATTTTTAGAGCTTGGCATTTAAAAGGTCAAGTGCCTTCTAAAGTATTTATTTTTCTCTCCAGTGCATCTGCTCTGATTGCAGCGACAGCCCTGCGCTCAACCCGCCCCCACCCCAAACACGGCTTCCTCTGCACCCCAACTGCCAACGAAGCTTGACATTCACAGCACTTGGGGTTTGGCTGTTGTCCTCATCTCGCTCCAACCCTGACTCCCGGAGCCACGAGAGCGCGGTGGCCACTCAGGAAAAGCACAGGAATGCAACCTGAACCCCCCCCACCCCCCCAGGGTGCGGCCCCCCAGCAGGAAGTGCACAGCCCGGGCCCGGGGCCGGCCTTGACTTCTGAGCCTATCTGTGGAGAGCTGCGGGGCCACATCGCTCCTGGCTGTCTCCTGTCACCTCTTGCCTGTCCCTCTGCGTCACACAACCCCCCTCTCCCATCGTCCTGCTCTCCCAGGATCACTGAGGCACAGATGAAACCCATGCGCCATTCCCCACAGCACGTGTCCAACACAGCGCGGGCCGGGACGCCCGGATAACAGACAGAACCCCGGCCCCCAGGAGGGGACCAGACCCTGCTGTGCAGACACCCCCTCCTCTGGCTCTGCACCTGCGTCCAGCCCCCAGCCCGTGGAGTCCCACTGCAGCCCCCTGCACAGGACGCCCTTTGGACGGGTCCCCTCTCCAGAGTCCGGGCCTCCCTTCCCTCCCAGGGCCTCACTGCTCGAGACAATGCAGTCGGGACCCCTCCGCCTGGAGCCCCAGAGCAGGCGGGCCAAGGCACTGTGGGACGGACCAGCCGACTCCGGTGGGGGAAGGGGGCTTGTCCTGTCCAAGAACTTAGCCTGAGGCCTCGGGGCTCCATGCACGGCAGACTGCCCAGCCCCGGCCTCCAGGAGGAGGGTAAGGAAGTGGCCAGAACTCTCCTCCACAGCTGCCCGGGTCCTTGGCAGGTCAAAGCGCTTCTCCCAAAGCAAACACGCACTTGCCACCCCAAACACCAATTTGCAAGAGGAAGCAGCACCTTCCAGGTCCAGTTAGAAGCAAGTGTGCTTGGGGGGTTTCGTCCCCGCTCATGAGCCACCACAGGGCTGTTGAGAATGGAAACTGATGGAGACAGTGGGTTTCGGGGGACGGCCTCGGGGAGACCACAGACCCATGCGGGCGTTCAACAGTGTGGCACATGCTTACCCCTTTCCAGCTAGGTTTACCCTCCTGCTCGCCAAGGCCGTCCTCTCACGTGACCCGCTCCCTCCTGGGACCCACGCACCTCCGCCCTCACCCACAAGCTCTCCGTCGGGGGGGATGAGGGACACGGCCCCTCGTCCTGGGCCCACACGGCTCCTGAGCCCCACTCCTGGGTGAAAGTGCCCGGCCACACACCCCCGCCCCGGTGCTGGGTGTACCCCTCCACCTTCTCCGAGACGCCCTTTGCCAGAACATTACCCCCCGCCCCAGCTGCTCACCCCCAGAGGGAGAAGACACGGCCTAGTGCGGCAGTCTCCGGAAAGGCCGCGAGCACGGACTGCGGGATCCACTGGGCACGCTCTGCGCAATTACCACGTAACCACATGGAGCACGGACGGAGTCAGAATGATTTGGTCCGTCGGCCACAAGTTAACGCTCACTTTCCAAAGTAGTTGGTCGGTAGAGGACATCTAAAACCCCAGAGTCAAGAAAGAGTAGTATCCAAAATACGTGGGAATATGGAGGTTGTTAAAATCAAATGTTAATGGACACCAGTCCTGAAGTTACCCTGAGCAGACAGAACCAGTTTAGTCATACAAGTAAAGCTTAATTTGGCTTATTTTGCAAGACTGACTAGACCGGGGTCGTCCCTCGCTTGTGCCTCTGGAAATCACAAGCAAAACCTGAACTGCTTCTCAAGGCTGGTATGAGGTAGGCACTGACCAGTTCCATATAACTTGAGAACATTCTAGCATCATGACCAATCCTGGAAAGAATACACGTCACCGAGTTCTCCCCGTATGGGCTGCTTTATGATCATCTACCTCCAGGCCTCATTCTATACTCTGGTTTGCAAACTGCCTTTTTGGGTGTGCACAGCAAACTTTTACTAATTGCTACTGCGGCGACTCACTGGTTTGACTTGTTATTTCTGAATCTTCAACAGAGGTAAACAGACAGTAGAGACAGTGGAAAGAACTGTGAAAGGGTTGGCTCTGGGGAGGGAGACTCAGGGATTGGGACATGAGATGGGAAAGTGCTTTTGAACCTGGTAACTCTCCTAAACTCAATTAACCTAATGAAGACATGAGTCAGGGCAGTAGAGGGAAGAGCCCGGTGCACGGACCTGTGAAGGCAGTCGATGAGCGGAAGGCAAGGGTGGATGGTAAGAGGCAGGGAAGTCGCGCGTGGACCATATGCACCTGTTACATATTTGCTCTATTCTGAAAGCATTTCATCTCATCAGTTTAGAACATGGTTGTCAGATGGAAAGGGGACACAAGGGGGTTCCAGGGCTCGCCGAAGGCATTCTGAGAAGCCAGGCGCGTGATGGGCTCTGAGCCAGCTTGGTGGTCACTGTAGGAAATGACGGGTTATATTCACCCTTTCTAGATGCCCATCCAGACCTGACAATCTGCCCCAAGCTGAAAATGCAGTGGCTGCCAACCACAGAGAGGTGATGATTCTATACCATTTTGGTAAATAATATTTCATTTCTACTGAGGACCCTTCAAGATCTACAAACATGCAAATTAGCAATTTAATGCTAATACTTTCTTATAAACTGAAAGACAGTAACATCCGTAATAATGTCAAGCTGTTAAGCTTTGACCATCATCAGCCATGGACCCTTATTCTCCTAGTTTTGTTTTCAATAAATATCTAGTTTTGGAGTGGTTTCATATTTACGGAAGAGTTGCAAAGGTGGCGTGCCCAGCCCCTGGCTCCCGCGTGGGGATCGTCTCACATCTCACGCAACCACAAGGCACCTGTCAACACTGACAGGGCGAAGGAACTACCAACTAAACTCCAAACTTCACTCTGAGTTCACCAGTTTTTCCACTAGTGTTCTTTTCTGTTTTAGGGCCCCACACTGCATTTTCCATCCCTGCTTTTTTTTTTTTTTTAAAGTTTAAGTCACGAAGCATCAAATGTTTGGCTCTATCTTCAATCTTAGCAAGACCTAATAAACCAGTTGTGTTGCAAAAGACAAGAGGTAGAGTCGACATTCTTTATATATCAGAAAATAAATGTTACTCATGCAGTTCTTTCTGAGCCTTCCTCTCCTAGACCCTGCAGCAGCGGGAAGCAGCCATGTGTTGCCTGCCCCTTGTCTACCCCTCCACTGTCAGGGTCCTCCAGAGGAGCAGAACCAACAGGGTGTGTGCACATGGGGAGAGAGGTTTGGGATAAAGATAGGCTCATGCAATTCCAGAGGCCACCAAGTCCCAAATCTATAGGGTGGCCAGCGGGCAGTGACCCAGGAGAGATTTGACATTGCAGTCCGAGTCCTGAGGCCGTCTGCTGGTGGACTTCCCTCTTTCTCTGAGGAGTTCAGTCTCTTGTTCAATCCAGTCCTGCAACGAATTAGGTGAGGCCCACCACATCAAAGAGGGCAATGTGCTTTCCTCAAAGTCCACCAACTTTAGTGTCAACTTCCTCCCAAAACATCCTCATGGAAACGTTCAGAATAACGTAGGTCCGCCTGTCTTGGCACTGTGGCTCACCCACTTTGACACATAACATTAACACACGTCACCTCTTTTCCTCTTTTTCCTCTGTGGTGTCCCACAAAAGACTACAGAAAGATGGGAGGGAGGCAAACACTGGCCTGAAAGAACAGCCGAAGAAAACACACTGGTTTGCATTCTATAGGGGAGATCCAATATGCACTTACATAAGTCCAGCTTGCTGCTTGTTTTGAACAGGACATTCCTTGATGTGCATTGGAGTAAAGGGTGTGGAGACTGTGAAAGTGAGATTCTGTCCTTCATGAAGGAGGCACAAGAAGTGGCTCTGGCTCTGACCCTGAGGCACCTGGCATGCACGAAGGGCTTTCCTGGAAAGGCTAGTCCATCTCCAAAGTCAAGAACAGTGAACCAAAAAACAGCCACCATCCCATCTCAGATCCCTGGTGATCCTGGGGATCAGAAAGAAATGGAAGGGCAATGTGGCTGTGTGGGTCAAACCACAGAGACTCTTCTGGAAGAAACCCCCAAGGCCCATTGGCTGCCACTTGCTGAAGCAGGGGTGAGTGCAGGATGGAAGCATGGGCAAAGGCACCTGACATGACTTCCATGCAGAGACACACCTCCAAACTCAAGCAGAGGAAGGAACAAATCACAGGTGAACACAGGGCACAGCATCCCTGTTCTACACAGATGCTCATAGAGCGTCCTGGACCTTGACTTCTAGACCCGGATGCAAATGGAGACTCCTGCCAAAAGAGCTCATAACTTTCCTTTATTTCCCATAAATTCCACCTCAAACCAGAGGTTACCCTTTGGAGTTTGAAATACAGGCATTTAGGAGGCGTAAAGGAGGAACATTGCATAGCAGGTGGAAAATTTGTAGAGCATCAGCATTCTCCAGCATTTTAAGACAAGCGCTTAGGGGGTGCATCCTATGGAAGATTTAGGTTCCCCTGATAGAAATGCCCTTTCAGTTGGGCAAATGCAGATTTTTCAAATACGCTGCAGAGCCCCTGAGGTCATGCATGACTCACACGTGGATCCATGGGACTGGAGAGAGGTCGCCGTGTTGCCCACCTCCACCTGCTACTGAACACAAGTGTGATGACAAGTGATGTCTGGGAAGACACTGCCCCATGAGGCCTGGCACCATGTCAGAGCCTGATCATTCTGGGGTCACTTCAAAAGTCGTTCACTAAATGCCCCCTGTAGGGATGCACTGAGCTGGGTGATGGGGCCCTGAGACAAGGACGTGCAAATGAAGCCCTCCTCTACAGTGCTGTGGGGTGGGTCTATGGCATTACTCACAGGTCTGTTCAATGCAGAGCAAGCCCAGCACAAGTGATGGACTTGAGTTAATGTTAGTATATCAGCAATGGCTTATTAATGACAACAAATAGACCACATGAGCGCAAGGTGTTAGTGACAGAAGAACCTGGGTCTGTGGAACTCTATGAACTATCTGCTCGGTTATTCTATAAATCTAAAATTCTACTGAGAAGACCGTCAGAATCTGCTGATGGCAAGAAGGCTGGGGAGCGTGACACGAATGTACCAACAGAACCTGTATGCACAGAATATTTCTGGAAAGGTTTCTGGGTGGCTGAGGACAGTGCCAGGAGAGACTTAATTATCTACCTTTTCATTTCCTTTGAACTGTGTACCACGTGCATACATGACCTACTCAACAATAAATACAACTTAAAATTCAGTAACACAAGAACAAAGGAGCTTAAATAAAACTATTCCATAACTTAAGCAGAAGCAAAGTTCTGGGGAGAAAGAGAAGCAGAAGCAGACAGACCTAAGTGAAGAAAGAGGCGAGCCACACACCCAAACCTTAGATGCGCTTGGGTGGTTTCTGTTTTTATCTGGGCCCAAATAGCACTTCAAATATTGGTAAATTCCCAATGACAGCCCAGATGTCCAACTTCTGAGCCACAACGCAGTGGTCATGGAGTAATCGCTGGCTCACGCAGGACAACCTGGCTGGAGCCAAGGACCCAGCAGTGGTGTCTACAATTCCTTATACCGAGTCCCTCCTGTCGCTCACAGAGGTTTCCAGCCTCTGGATGTAGCTGGCTCTTTCGCTCAGCCAACTCTTCCCTTTTGGCGGGAATGTGCTCATATGGTTGGACACCTCCAGCCATGGGAGACGGGACCACCGCGTGAGAGACACCCAACAGAGGCGAAGAGGCCACACTGCCCCCATGGATTGCCCCAATCCACAGATCTCTAAACAAATCCAGAGGACAAAAAAACGAAAAAAATCCAACAAGGCTGTTCACGAGAACTTGCAGGTTAATTAACAGACCAGGGTTGCAGTGTGAGGGCGGGAAGAGTGGAGAGATGGGTACTGTGTTGGTGTTCATATTTTCTGATTTAATAAGGAAAAAATCCTGAACTCCTCTTAATGGATCATGTTATTTTATGGCGACAAGGCGACAAGGGGCCAAAGCTTCCAGCCCTTTCTCCCTGGCAGTTTTTAAAATGCTGTCGGACATGTCACTTTGTGGGTTCACTAGCTGTTTCTTCTCTTCATCAGACTGAAATGCTGTGAAGACTTTAACAGCAGTCTAAATTTCTGGCAAGGAAGCTACAGGACCAAGAACCACTAATGTTCTCTGCTTAGAGCCTCCTTGAAATGTCAAGTGCTCTCATGGCTTCGTGGATGTGGCAGAAAAATAATGTTTTAAGTTTTGAGGATGTAATTCACTCCCAGGAGAGGGAAAGGGCCAGGCAGGCACTCCCACGGCGACGAATGTCCCTGCAAAGCTCTTTCTTGGGCTAGCTCTCTCTGCTTCTCCCTGTTTAGCAGGCGTGTAGTCAGCTAGCTTCTGAATTCCTTGTAACCAGAGGCAGAGATGCTAACCGTCACTATGCACAGTGGGATGCTTCGGTGGTTCTATGTGAGTCAGGGTGCAGGGTACGGAGACAAGTCCAGCAAGGTGTAAATGCCCCACAAGGAAGCAGGCTAACGCCCTGTGTGTATGAGGATTTCCTGGGCATTTGGTAGGTTGCAGGTGCCGTGATAGACCTGCTGAGTCCGGAGTTCGGGGATGGGCACAGGGAATGTGCCCTGATTCCAGGCAGATCCAGATTCCCAACAGCTGGGGGGCCACAAGCGTGGCTGAGGGCTGGAATTACCCGTCCTTGTAGCCCGTATCAAAGGACTGGTGGGTCATCTGGGGTAGTTGCTGGAAAGCGGGCCAAGGAAGGGTTCCTACATTTCTGTTCCCTCAAAGGCTCTGGAATCTACCTGGCCCTCTATTGCAACCTGGCAAGGGAAGTTTCAAAAAGTCAGGATGTAGGACCATACAGAATGCTTTGCATCACAGTCATTACTGAGGTTAAAAACAGGGAAAGGGTTGCACCAGGCGGCATGTCCTGCGCCCTCCCTGATGAGTGAGCCTGTGGGACGACGCCCCTCAGCTCCTCCCATTTACTGGAGCCTGCACGGACACCTGCTGCAGACACCTCCAGGCACCCGTGTCTCTCTGCGGGGCTGCTTCCTGCACACAGGGCCTCCCTCGGCCGGAACGCTCTGGGGCAGCCCTCCGCCGAACAGGGGAGGGGCTGGTGCAGAAACACCCGGCTTCCTTGTCCCTGGTGGGGCCATCCTGAGTTCACCGGAGGGGCCCCTGTGGAGATGAGGCTGGGTCACTGCCCCCTCACTGGCCTTTCCTTCCTTCCCCTCTCGCTCACTTGTGCTTCCAGGGGTCACTGCCCAAATAAAGACTTAGACCGTGTTATCTCAGGCTATGCTGATGGAGTGAACCAAATGCAGATTCAAGTTTCTTGTTGGGAATGAGTTTTCATCCTCTGCTCCCAATGAATTGTTTGGTGTGGTTTTTATGAATTAAGGGTAGGCAAGCAAACAGAAGTTATCACATCAGAATGGGATAAATCCACACGAACCAATCAGTTGTAAATTATTTGAAACATAGACCAGCAGAAAATCATACAATAATAGAAATGCAAATCCAGGGGTGGAAACTGGCTGCTAGTGCTGACCCTATTGGCCACGAAGCTAACATTCCACAGAAGGAGATGACCTGGGGCGCCTGGGTGGCTCGGTCAGTTGAGCATCTGACTCTTGGTTTTGGCTCAGGTCGTGATCTTAGGGTCGTGAGTTTGAGCCCCGCATTGGGCTCTGTGCTCAGCATGGAGTTTGCTAGAGATTCTCTCTCCTCTGCTCTTTCCCCTGACTCTTGCATGCTCTCTCTGTCTCTAATAAATTAAAAAAATAAAAAACTTAAAAAAAGAAGAAGAAAAAGGAGATGACCTCTGAAATCAAAGAAGGAAAGAGAACTACACCCAGTAGGGAAGATAGCACGAGGCCAGCAGCGACGTGTGCTCACGGCCATAGGGACCACGCACAGCTGTCGCTTGGAGGAATTAGATTTTATGCATAAAAATGTCACAGAGACAGTTCATATTCTCACACTGAGCACGACATGTTACCTTACATCTTTCCCACGAATCTTGACTATATGATGATTATATCATATATATCATATATATATTTTACATATACACGTATGTAGTATATATATATCACGGACTCAACAAAAAAAAAGTAAACTACAAAACAGGAAAACTAGAATATCATGCTAGTCAAAGCGATCCTAGACATGACACCAGAGGCATCATCCACAGAAGGAGAAAGTTGATAAAGGGGGCTTCATCAAAACTAAAAACTGTTTATTAATTTTCTATTGTGAGGAGGATAAAGACACAAGTCAGTGACTAAGAAAAACTAACTGCCAACCATACGTGCATCTGATAAGGAACTTGTATCTAGAATACATGAAGAACTCTCAAAACCCAACAATAAAGAAACAACTCCAATTAGAAAATTGGCAAAAAAAAGGAAAATGGGCAAAATACACAACACATCTCACCAGAAAGGAGGTAGGATAGCAAACACACCCACGGAAAGATGTTCCACGTTGTTACCCATCAGGGACACGACTTTAAGCTTCGATCACCACACACCTGCCAGAGTGGCTAAAACAGAGAACAGTGACACCCCCGAATGCTCAGGGGGTCTGAGGGGCTGGATCCCTCATCACGGCTGAGGGGGATGAATGCAGAATGCGATAGCCACCCTAGAAAATAGGATGGCAGTTCCTTCTAAAACTGAGCGTGCAATTAACATACAGCCCAGCAATTACATTCAGGGGCACTTATTCAGAGAAAGGAAAGCTTGTGTCCACGTCAAAACCTTGTACATGAATATTCACAGTGGCTTTATTTGTAATAATCAGAAACTGAAAACAACCAAAGTGACCATCAAGGGTGAGTGGTTAAGCAGACTGCAGTCCACCCACACCTCTCCATCCCATGCAGCAGTAACAAGGAGTGGAGTACTGGCCCACGCAAGAATATGGACAGATCTCCAGGAGGTTATGCCGAGTGCGAAAAAAAAAAGCCAGTCTCAAAAGGTTACATCCATCCATCCATGTGATTCCATGGTTACAACAAAATTATGTAAATGGAGAACAGATGAGTAGATGCCAGGACGGACAGCAGAGGGAAGTGCTTGTGGCACCCTGAGAGTGCTCGGCCACTCCCTTACACCACACACAGAGATGGACTCGAAATGGATGAAAGACCTCAATGTGAGACAGGAATCCATCAAAATCCTAGAGGAGAACATAGACAGTAACTGCTTCGACATCAGCCACAGCAACTTCTTTCAAGACGCGTCTCCAAAGGCAAGAGAAAAAAAAGCAAAGATGAACTTTTGGGAACTTGTCAAGGTAAAAAGCTTCTGCAGGGCAAAGGAAACAGTCAACAAAACAAAGAGACAACCCACGGAATGGGAGAAGATATCTGCAAATGACACTACAGACAAAGGGCTGATAGCCAAGATCTATAAAGAACTTCTCAAACTCAACACCCAGAAAACAGATAATCAAGTCAAAAAATGAGCTGAAGACATGAACGGACACTTTTCCAATGAAGACACACAAATGTCTAAAAGACACATGAAAAAAATGTCCATCATCATTAGCCATCAGGGAAATTCAAATCAAAACCACATTGAGATACCACTTTATGCCAGTTAGAATGGCAAAAATTAACAGGGCAAGAAACAACAAATGTTGGAGAGGTTGTGGAGAAAGGGGAACCCTCTTACACTGTTGGTGGGAATGCAAGTNGCAACCCACAGGATGGGAGAAGATATCTGCAAATGACACTACAGACAAAGGGCTGGTATCCAAGATCTATAAAGGACTTCTCAAACTCAACACCCAGAAAACAGATAATCAAGTCAAAAAATGAGCTGAAGACATGAACGGACACTTTTCCAATGAAGACACACAAATGTCTAAAAGACACATGAAAAAAATGTCCATCATCATTAGCCNACAACCCACGGAATGGGAGAAGATATCTGCAAATGACACTACAGACAAAGGGCTGATAGCCAAGATCTATAAAGAACTTCTCAAACTCNCAACAAATGTTGGAGAGGTTGTGGAGAAAGGGGAACCCTCTTACACTGTTGGTGGGAATGCAAGTTGGTGCAGCCACTTTGGAAAACTGTGTGGAGATTCCTCAAAAAATTAAAAATAGAGCTACCCTATGACCTGGCAGTTGCTTCTGGGAATTTACCACAAAGATACAGATGTAGTGAAAAGAAGGGCCATATGTACCCCAATGTTCATAGCAGCAATGTCCACAATCGCCAATCTGTGGAAAGAGCTCAGATGCCTTTCAACAGATGAATGGATAAAGAAGATGTGGTCCATATATACAATGGAATATTATGCAGCCATCAGAAAGGATGAATACCCAACATTTGCATCAACATGGACGGGTCTGGAGGAGATCATACTGAGTGAAAGAAGTCAAGCAGAGAAAGTCAATTATCATATGGTTTCACTTACTTGTGGAGCATAAGGAATAACACGGAGGACTCTAGGAGAAGGAAAGGAACAGTGAAGAGGGGGAAATCAGAGCAGGAGATGAACCATGAGAGACTGTGGACTCCAAGAAATAAACCGAGGGTTTTAGAGAGGGGGGGGAAGGGGGAGGGGGGAGCCCGGTGATGGGTATTGAGGAGGGCACGGATCGCATGGAGCACTGGGTGTTATAACACAAACAATGAATCAGGGAACACTACATCAAAACCTAATGATGTACTGTGTAGTGACTAACATAACACAATAATAAATAAATAAATAAATAAATAAATAAATAAATAAATAAATAAATAAATAAAGGCACCCTAAGGGCTCCAGGTGGCGATGAAAATGACTTGAATCTTGCCTGCGGGGATGTCAGCATCCTGACTGTGACATTGTACGGGAGTTTTTGCAAGATGTTCCCATTGGAAGAGAGTGGATCAAGGATTCACGGGATGTCTCTGTGTTACTAGGTACAACTGCGTGTGAAACTACAATTAATTGTCTCAAGATAAAAACATTTAACCTTTAAAAATGGAATTAAACACACAGAGAAATGAATACATTTGAAAGAATTTCAACGTCATGTTCATACATAAAGTCAAGTATTTTACTGACTCCATCTTCAAAGCGTGATATTGTTTCTACTATGGGATGCCAGATGGATGTCTTCGGTGTTGACCCGGCACGCTGCTAAGGGGGTTGGGGTGGCATGGGGCCTGCACACCAGGTCTTCCTCCACCAATTCCCCTCTGGTTCTGGTGGAGGAGCAAAGGGTGGAGGGATACGTGGGTTTCAGACAGCAGCAGGGCTGGCCTACAGGACAGGTGCGCTAGGGTCGCTGGGAACTGCCCAGAATCTGGAGGGCAGAGGAGACTATGAGCAAGCGGTCGTTCAACCCTGGGCGAAGAAGTGAATAGAAACGAGAGAGACCCCCCCAGCGCGGGTAAGAGGGTGGACTGGGCAGGCAGTCTTGGGCCAGCAACCTCAGTCCCCCCAGCTCTCAGCTTCTCCCACAACATTGAGAAAATGAAGATCACAAGCCTCGTGACTCGGTCTTGTCAATTTCTTGCAAGAAATTACACCGACTAGGGCAAGTACGTATGTGCGCCAAGGCTCCTCCCATGCACACCCAGGAATGACACATGAGAAGAGCTAGGTTGATAGCAGGAGATCCCGGACGGCAGAGAAGGTGGAAAGGCATTATCTACTAATTCAGAAAATGGAAAGAAAAAAAAAAGAAAAGAAAGAAAACAGAAAGGGAGGAGGGCTATCAGAAATGCCCTCTGCTCCGTGGAGCTGCTCAGCTGCTCTCCTAAGCAGACGTAAAAGCTCTCTGAAAAGGCAATGATTTGCTTAGAAAACATTCATTTAAAATGTCTTGCAATTATCGACCCTCTCATTAGATCTTGGCAGAGCAGGGTCCCCTTGCCTCCCATGTGTGGCTGCTGTGGGAGGAGTCTCACTGATGAGGAGGGGAAATAAAATGAGAGTCCAAGGACCCTGGGCTGGAAACGCACGTGATGTGAAGCGGATTGCCCAGGATTGAGGAAGCTCGGAGCAGTATGGTCATCCACCTCGTTGGCCTGCATCCTCTGTCGGTCTCAATCTCTCTCTCTGTCTCCTCCCCCTCCCCACCCCTCTCATACACTTGAGCTCAGCTGGGCAGCCATCCAAATGATTCATATTAAATTCTAGCTATATTCAGCACAAAAGTCATCTAGCATCAGAGGATCAAAGTTACATCAACCAACAAGCACTGGGGAATTGATAAGCAGCTAAAATTAGGTCGTCGCATAGCAGCGGCTTTTGATGGATGAAGTGAAATTTAGCCGCAGGTTTGCTATTTAAAGATCGGTTACAGATCTCTTCCTGTAGCTGCAATGAACTCGCAACAAAGTATCAGGCCTCTGATGAAATGTTTAATCATCCATGTTTCCCGGCAGACTGTGGCAGAGATTTACAGGTTCCTTAAGAGAAGGTGTAGCTCTCAGGCCGAGCAGCGTAAATAAATGCATTTTAATTCCCGTGTCCAGAGCCTAAGAGAGGCTATTTCCCCCTCCTCCAGGCGAATTCTGCAATGTTATTTTAATCACTTTTAAAAGCATTCTGTCAAACACTTCAGCCTGCAAAGCCTGACCCAGCTCTGTGTTTCAAAATTCTTCATCTACTTAAAGCAAGCACCCAGCTTGATTGCCTGGGCTCTCGCAATGGCCCTGGTGACCTCGTTTCTTTTCCCTGACGCTTTATTCTTACTTATTTATTTATTTGTCACAATGGAACCTTTAAAAAAATTTATGATTGTTTTTATTAGTTTCGGGGTAGAGTTTAGTGATTCATCAATCGCATATAACAGTCAGTGCTCCTTCCATCACATGCCCTCCTTAACACCCATCTTCCCGTTACCCCATCCCTCCACCCATCTCCCCTCCAGCAACCCTCAGTTTGTTCCCTAGAGTTAAGTCTCTTATGGTTTTTCCCCCCTCTCTGTTTGCCCCTTATTTTATTTTTCCTTCCCTTCCCCTCCGTTCATCTGTTTTGTTTCTTAAGTTGCACATACAAGAGAATCATACGACATTTGTCTTTCTCTGACTGACCTATTTTGCTTATGCAAAATACCCTCTAGTTCCATCCATGTTATTGCAGGTGGCAAGATTTCATTCATCCCGATGGCTGAGTAATATTCCGTTGTATAAATACACCACATCTTCTTTATCCATTCATCTTTCGATGGAGAACTGGGCTCTTTCCATGGTTTGGCTATTGTGGACATTCCTGCTATAAACATTAGGGTGCAGGTGCCCCTTTGAATCACTACATTTGTATCCTTTGGATAAAGACCTAGTAGTGTAATTGCTGGGTCATAGGGTAGCTGTATTTTTAGCTTTTTGAGGAACCTCCATACTGTTTTCCAGAGTGGCTGCACCAGCTCGCATTCCCACCAACAGTGTAGGAGGGTTCCCCTTTTGTCGTTTCCTGACTTGTTAATTTAAATCATTCTGACCAATGTGGGTGGTATTTCATTGTGGTTTTGATTTGTATTTCCCTGATACTGAGGGGTGTTGAGGATTTTTTTTATGTGCCTTTTGGCCATTTGTACGTCTTTAGAGAAACGTCTGTTCATGTCTTCTGTCCGTTTCTTGACTGGATTATTTGCCCTTTTGGGTGTTGTGTTTGATAAGTTCTTTAGAGATTTTGGGTACAAGCCCTTTATCTGGTATGTCATTTGTAAATATCTTCTCCCATTCTATAGGTTGCCTTTTAGCTTTGTCGACTGTTTTCTTCGCTGTGCAAAAGCTTTTTATCCTGATGAACTTCCAATAGTTCATTTTTGCTTTTGTTTCCCTTCCCTTTGTAGACGTGTCTAGTAAGCAGACGCAGCAGCCGAGGTCAAAGAGGTTGCTGCCTGCTTTCTCCTCTAGGATTTTGATGGATTCCTGTTTCACATTTAGGTTTTCCAACCATTTTGAGTCTATTTTTGTGTGTGGTGTAAGAAAGTGGTCAGTTTCATTCTTCTGCATGTGGCTGTCCAGTTTTCCCAACACCATTTGTTGAATAGATTGTCTTTTTTTTTTTCCATTGGATATTCTTTCCTGCTTTGCCAAAGATGAGTTGGCCATCGAGCTGAGAGAGAGAGAGAACCCATTTCTGGGTTCTCTATTCTGTTCCTTTGATCGGGGTGTCTGTTTTTGTGCCAGTACCGTACTGTCTTGATGATTATAGGTTTGTAATAGAGCTTGAGGTCTGATACTGTGATGCCTCGAGCTTTGGTTTCCTTTTTCAACATTCCCTTGGCTATTCAGGGTCTTTCCTAGTTCCATACACATTATAGCATTGTTTGTTCCAGCTCTGTGAAAAATGCTGTTGGTATTTTGATGGAGATGGCATTGAATGTGTAGATTGCTTTGGGTAGCATAGACACTTCAACGATATTTTTTCTTCCAATCCATAAGCATGGAATGTTTTCCCATTTCTTTGTGTCTTCCTCAATTTCTCTCATGAGTGTTCTATAATTTTCAGAATACAGATCCTTCCCCTCTTTGGTTAGGTTTATTCCTAGGTATCTTATGGGTTTCGGTGCAATTTGTAAATGAGATTCCTTGATTTCTCTTTCTTCTGCTTCCTTGTTGGTGTATGGAAATGAACCTGACTACTGTGGATTGATTTTATATCCTGTGACTTTGCTGAATTCCTGTATCAGTTCTAGCAATTTTGGGATGGAGTTTTTCAGGTTTTCTACATAGAGTATCATGTTGTCTGCGAAGAGTGAGGATTTGACTTCTTTGCTGATTTGGATGCCTTTTCTCTTTCTTGTCTGACTTTCCTGCCACTTTAGAATCATATATTCTCTTCCAGAATGGGGCACTTTCTTCTCTTCATTGGTTGGTTTCCAAGGATCTGGGCTGGGGACGTGTTGCATGGGGTCTGGGTGCCTGTGGCTGCACCCCCAGCCTGCCCGGGGTCTGGATCCTGCCCCAGGGGGACGAGTTGGAGCTGCAGGAACCCACGAGGTCCGGGTCAGAGGTCGGTCCCAGCTCCTGGGGCAGCCACAGCGCCAGGCACGCCCAGCACCACCAGCAGTGCCCAGGGACTGCTGAGCCTCCCCAGTACAGACTCCAAAGGGAGACTGCAGAGGGGCAATCAGGAAGGGGTGCAGGGGTAAGGGTTTTCTGTAGGCTCAGGTGATCACAGGGAGGCAAATGGGCCTTGAACTTTGGAAAGGCCAAGGACAGAGCCCCCCTCATGAAGGAGACAGGTTCTAGCCAGGCGTGATGGGCCCTGGTGCTGCCCCATCTCTCATTCCAAGAAAGGGGATCCTCCTGTTCTGGGCCCCAGGAGAGCCAGGTGTAGGTAAGGCTTGGGAGATGAGGGCCCCGGGGCTAGGGCCCCCCATCCCAGCGCTTGTGCAGTCTGGAATCTCTAGCATGCCACGGAGGGGACTGCCTGGCGAGGTGCCAGGGAGCCGGCAGGGCCGGGGGCCAGCCATGGGACAGCAGAGGTCAAGGAGGGACCCTCTGGACCTGCCCAGTCACCCCTTTCCTCCTCTTCCCTGCTGACTAATCACCCAAGGCCATGATTACCATGTCATCCCAGAAACACCACCAGGCCTGGCAATGGCTTTTCATATGCAAATTTCATGCCACTTGCTTCCTATTCTAGACAAACACCTGTACTGGCTTTGTTGGAATGAGAAACTCTCTGGGGAGGCCTGTTGCCATTTTATTAACCGGGTGCTTTAAATGGGGTGGCTTCTGAAATCCTACAGCTGTTCACTAGAGAGCCCCTGGGGCCAGCAGAGGGCATGTGCGGAGGCCCCTACAGGGCTTCTCGTGCTGCGGCCTGGCTGGGCTGCGGCGGGAGCTCTCGCAGGGGAGCCCAGGTGACAGCGGGAGCCGGCCGTTCGCAACATGAACCGCTGGACATGTACCTCACAGTGCTCGTTCTTGGCTCTGTTTCTGTACCTGACTTAGGTACCTGGGCTCCCCGAGAAGCCACGCTTGGATAACATTCCCGTGCCTGAAGCATACCAGGAGGGTTATTGCCAGAGCTGGAGTGGGGCAGAGGGGAGACAGGGCCGGCGGAAAGAAAGCCCGTTGTCACAGCTGTCGCTGGCCTAACTGAGCCTAGTCAGGACCCTGGGTGCCAGGGAGGGACAGGGAGCGAAGTTGCCGGGGTGTGTGTAAGCTGCAAGGGGACCCTGGTGGAAGGCTGGTGGGGGGGGCAGGGCATGACCCGCAGGTGGCCAGGCCCTGCCGGAGCCGCAGGGGCTGGAGGCTGGGAGGTGGCGGGCACGCGCTGCCTGGAGTGCGGGTGTGAGGGGGCTTGCGGCTCCATCCCGGAGTTCATCTTCAGACGCGCTTTTCCAAAGCTCGGCTCTGAGCCCCGGGTCAGGGGAGGTGGGACCCGTCTCTTCGTGTTCACGGTCCCAGTCGCGTGTGCTAAGGTGATCCCAGGAGACGACGTGCCCGTGTGGGGGCCCTTCAACCAAGGCCTGTCCTTGAGGCCACTAAGCTGCCACCCGGTAAATTACACCAGGTGTCATTATTAATCACCTTCATCTGCCATTTAGGTTGTATTGAGACGGTACTGCAAGTCTTGGCGGCAGATTCCATATTCCACAGGGGGCCCCACGTGTGGGCAAAGCCCACCCCACCAGCTCTCCTTACAGCGTGACACCAGCTTCCCCAAGAGACGTGTGTGATCTAGACTCTCTTCCAGGATGGGCTGTTGAAGCCTAACTCCCAGGACCTCAGAATGACTGTGATTGGAGACGAGGTCTTCAAAGAAGTAATTAAATTTAAAGGAGGTTGTTGAGTGGGGACGCTAATCGAAGGTGACTGGTGTCCTTACGAGGAAAGGAAATCGGGACCGAGGTGTACAGAGAGGAAAGACCACGTGAGAACACCGGGTGCAGACCACGGTCTGCGTGCAGACAGAAGGCTTGGCAGCAGCAAGCCCTGCTCACACCTTGTCCCTGGACTTGCAGACTCCAGGCCGTGAGGTGGTAAATGTTGTCCAAGCTGCGGTCTGCGGCACTTTGATCTGGCAGTGCCAGCAAACTCTCTAGCCCGGGCAGACTCTGTCCCTGCCTTACCAGCAGAAGGCCGTGCAAGTGACACTGTGCGACCGCAGGGTCTAGGTCGGCTTCCTGTCTCTCTGGATGCTTGCTCTCTGTACCCGGCCACCATGCTATGCGGGGTTCCAGTTGACGAACGTGCGGACACAGCAGGGGGAAGCTCCGAGACCCCAGCCGAGAGCTGGAAGCAATCACCAGACACAAGAGGGCGTGAGGCTTCGGGGGCCCCCAGGCCCCAGACTCAGGGTCCTTGGGTTGCGGTCCCAGGCGCGGTGGAGCAGAGACAAACCGCCCCTCTGTGCCCAGTCTGAATTCCCAATCTACCCAACCCGTGAGTGTGGAAATGAGCTGTGCCATGCCGCGTCCTTCTGGGTGCCTGGAGCAGCCTTGAACAGACGCCAGGGTTGATCCTCACTTTACCAATGAGAAGAGCAAGGAAGAGAAAGTCAATGACTCCTCAAGGTCACAAAGCTGGAAAATGGCAGACGTGGGCAAGTGGCTTCCCTGAGAGGGGTAGTTATCAAGTGCATATTACAGGGATGGAAACACGACCAGCCTTTGGCCCGGGGGAGGTCCCTCCTATGTGCACGCAGGGTGTCCGCCCGCCACGAGGACTTCCCCTCCCCAAAGACCGTGTGAGCAAATCTGCTGGATGAATTCCAAGCAGGGGCATATTTATTAAAAACATCCCCCCCCAAAGAGACGGCCAGAATGGATGCTCTGCCGACAGCGTCGGACCCCTGTGCCAGCCTGGTCTTGGCAGCATGATGGGGTTTCTGATCATTGGCAACACTTTTAGTCCTTCCACAATTATCTTTAAAACCTGATATAATACACTTAAATCAGTATATGCTGAATTATACCTTTGAAGCTTTATCTGGTGTCCTCATGCTGCGAGAGGCGAGGAAAGCAGCATAATTATACCGGTTTCCTTTTTCTTGCTCTCTCTGCATCTCCAAATTCTTGCTAATTATATAATTATCTCTAAATTGTCATGCTGGAGCATTTGCGTCCCGCTCCCTAGCTGGAGTTTCCACACACGCGCGCCGCCTGTGCTTCTATATTTAAGCAGACTCGGCGGCCGCCGCCAGGTCTCCGATCCAGCTTCCGAGCGGGGCGGCTGGCGTGGGGTCCACCTCCAGCTGCTTGTCGGTGGGGCTCCCGGGGCGACATGTGCGAGTCCTTGTCTGTGTGCTGTTTCCTTGTTCCCGACTAGACGGCAGCCTTTGTGGCATCGCACCTCGCCTTCGGGTGTTGCCAGCAAAGGACACATCTTTTCCTTAGCTTTGACTTTCATGGAGATGCACGGGCTGGATATTTTCTTTGGCTTTTAGCCATTTTGAGTGCATGCTGTCCACCTGTGCTGGGTTTATGAGCCCGGGTCCTTCGCGGGGTCTCTACTGATCATTAAGCGCGGCTCTGCGGGCGCTGCTCATGGTGGGCCGGACGCAGCTGAGGGGTGGCGCTGGGCAGGGATGGGCAGGCGAGCATCCCTCCGCCCGTTGCCGCCGAGCACCGCGCCCCGGGGCTTCTTCACCCAGGCGGCCCGGGTCGCCGTGCACCGTAAGGCCTGGGCTGTCCCCCGGGCAGGCTGTCTTCGCCTCTCCGTCCCTCGGCCACCCCGAAGTGCGGGCCACAAAGGATGGCTGTGGTTGACAGTCGACGGCGAGTCGAGGGAACCCCTTCTTCCAGGGGGCCCTGGGGAGACTGCGAGTGCTCACCCGCCCGTGCTGTTTCTTCTCCGGCTGCTAGAACGGCTTTGCTGAAAGCTCTCCAGGGGATAATCGTGTCCCTGTTTCCGTTCTGCCAGCTATGCACTCGAGGGTCACAGTTTGTTTCCTACAACATAGCAGCGCCGCTAATTAAAAAAGAGTAACCTCGGATAGAAACACAGCCTGAATGTGTGCAAATTACACGGAACAGTGACTTGCACAGTGGGACAGAGGGCAGCCTAAGGGACTTATGTCCTAGGAACAGCTGTGCCCTCAAGGCACTCCTCAGGGCTGCTGATGCGCAGCGTCCAGGGCATTTCTCGGACTCTGGATGCACATTAGCAGCCCCTGGGCCACCTGCAGCCCCATACAGATCCCAGCGAGATCGCAGGGTGTGGGACTACTGCTGTCAGTTTCCACAGCTCCCAGGGGACTTCGGTGAGTGGCTCGGGTGTAGAGTCCTGGTCTATACTGGAGCACGCGGCCTTTGATTGGTGCTCAGACCCTGCTTTCTGCCTTCTTCCTGAAGTAAATGTGAAAGTGAATTCAAGTCACGTCCAACACACTTGTCACCTCAGGTCACAGGTGCCAACAAAAAGTTACAGATCAGAGGAAGCACGTACAGAGGCAGAGGGTGAGAGAATCCCAAGAAGACTCCCCACTGAGTGCGGAGCCCAACCTGGGGCTCCATCTCATGATCCTGAGATCGTGACCCGAGCCAAAATCAAGAGTCAGACCCTGAACCACCTAAGCCATCCAGGCGCTCCAGTTGTAACTATTTTAAAGTGTACGGTTCAGTGCCTTTTCACGTATTTACAATGTTGGGCAACCATCACCACTATCTAATTTCTGAATAGTTTCGTCACGCCTAACGGAAGCCCTGTGCCCCGTGAGCAGCCGTTCTGACCTGTGGTCAGGCTCTCATCCTCACCTGCTAACCTCGGGGGGCCATACACAGCCCCAGTGTGCTTGTACCTGCAGCTCTCTATCACCTGGCCACCTCTCCAGCGTACACTCGCTAGACAAGTGGGCATTTTCCTGCCTCGGAGCCGCAGATCTTCCCCTCTTTGTCTTCCTTATTACCCACACACGTGTCAATGCCATGGACTCTGGCTGGGAGTGGTTTATCCCCGCCCACTTGCTGGGGGTGAGGGGGTTGTGGGGATACCTTGTCACCTGGTTTTGTTGTCCGTGGTGTCCATGGGACCCCGGGTTTCCACTCTGATTGCTCTGTGTTTGAGTGGGGGTAGGTGGGGTGAAGGTTGGGGGAGAGAAGAGCCAGCCTGCATGAATTCTCTGTTGAGAATTCTAAGGCCCCTGAGCTGTAGGGTTTGGAGTTCACCTGGCACCTCTCCTGGGAAGTGATTTAAGTCATTAGGAAAAGGTCAAGTTATTTTCAAAAACTCTTTTTTTCTTAAGATTTTATATATTTATCTATTTTAGAGAGAAAGAGAGAGCACATGAGCACGGGGAGGGGCAGAGGGAGATGGACAAGCAGACTCCGTGTTGAGTGCGGAGCCTGACGCAGGGCTTGATCCCAGGAACCTGAGATCATGACCTGAGCCAAATCAAGAGTCAATACATAACCAATTGAGCCACCCAGATGCCCCAGAAAACTCTTTTTAAGAAGGAAAGGAAAAGGGGATGCCTGGATGGCTCAGTTGGTTATGCACTGACTCTTGATTTCAGTTCAGGTCATGATCTCAGGGTCAAGGGATCGAGCCCCGAGTTGGGCTCCATGCTCAGCAGGGAGTCTGCTTCAGGATTCTCTCTTTCCCTCTGCCCCTACCTCCCCCCCACTCTCTCTCTCTCTCTCAAATAAATAAATAGATAAATCTTAAAAAAAGAAAAGAAGGAAAGGAAAGGTAGAATATGGCTTATAAGTATTTGTTCCTAAAATGCTCGATTTTTAAAGGCAATTTAATGCTCCCTGGGACTTGGATATATGTGCAACTATTCAGTCTCCACAGACCTGAATAGATGTAGGTATGTACGTGTCTATGTGTCTACAGCTTTCCGTAGCTCAAACAGAGGGTTTGGGAGCTGCTTCTTAAGAATGTTATATCAAATATTAATGTCTGCTGTGAGTTCTGCCTTCCCTTGACTGTCAGGACAGAGCTAGACCTCAAGTCCCTGTGCTAACAGGTGGATCAATTTTCACGTGTGTACAGCAGCACTGGAGTTTGAACCACAGGCAACACACACTTGGTCCCATCTCACAGGCGGACACCAGGAGAGCACAGACGGGGGCTCTGGGCAGGGCGGCGGGTCAGGAACAAACAGTACCCCCCGCCCTCTACTGATCGGACCACAAGATCGCCGAGAAACTCACGTTCCTTCTGTTAAGATTTCCTTGCTTCTCTTTCCTATGAGGCTCCATCTTACCTGCCCTTGGGCAGTCCTTCCACAAACCTTTCTGGTAATGAGCTTTCCAAGCTCAATTAAATTATGCCACATTCCCACAAGAGCTTTCGGAGGGAGTACAAGTGGGTTGGCTCCAAGAGCTGGATTGCCAAGCCTCACGTTGCCCTCCAATTCTCAGGTGACCTACATTCTTCCTGCCCTTCTGAGGTGTCACGGGGTTAAGATCTTGGGACCTCCAGACAGGGCAGCTGGTACAGCCCTCTGCAGATGTGACAGCTCCAAAAATCACCCCGAGGGCCAGTCAAGGCATGTGCCCACACTGCCCAAGCACAGGACAGACTGACGACACTGTAGCTCGGAGACTCTGCACTTAGAAGACCAGGAGTAAGAATAGCACAGAGAATGCAGCAAAGCACTCTCAAGAACTGTGAGGTTATTCTTACAGTATGTACGTGGTTTCGGTGTTTCCTTTTTTTAATATTTACTTCTATTTGAATTGGAGTTATTCCTGGCAAATGAATATTTACCTTCCAAAAGGAAACCTGTATCAGAGATTGATGACAACAGCCCAGAGAGGCAGATGAAGAAGTCATCCTCACTAGGATGCAACGGTGGGGGGGGGGGATTAGCCTGTGAGCCTTATGCATTCACAAACATTTGCTGCCTACACACATTTTGCTTATTCATGGAAAATCAGAGATCTGAGTAGGAAGTGTTTGTGAGTGGAGTATACTGAAGTCTGTAAGATGGATGGATGTGGATGGATGGATGAATGGATGGTGGACAGGTAGAGAGATGGATGGATGGTGTAATGGTAGAGATGAATGTAACAGAGAGATGGATGGAGTAATGGTAGACAGATGGATGGTGGATGGAGAGAGAGATGGATGGTAGGTGGACAGAGAGACAGATGGATGGATGGATGGTGGATGGATAGACAGATGAATGGATGGATGGAGTAATGGTAGATGAATGGATGGATGGATAGAGGGATGGATGGATAGAGGGATGGATGGATGGAGCAATGGTAGATGGATGGATGGATGGAGCAATGGTAGATGGATGGATTGATGGATGGAAGGTAGATGGTTGGGTGGACAGAGATGGATGGATGGATGGATGGATGGAAGGAAGGTGGATGGATGGGTGGACAGGGAGTTGGATGGATGGATGGCTGGCTGGCTGGCTGGCTGGATGGAAGGAAGGTGGATGGATGGGTGGACAAAGAGATGGATGGAAGGTGGATAGATGGGTGGACAGAGAGATGGATGGATGGAGTAATGTTAGATGGAGGGATGGAGGGTAGATGAATGGGTGGACCAAGAGATGGATGGATGGATGGAGTAATGGTAGATGGAGGGATGGAGAAATAGAAGGACTGACATGTGATAAAGCAGGTGCCGCAAAATGTTAATTGCATCATCTGGCTGGTGAGGAAATTGTGGTCCCTACAGAGTCCTTACAGCTTTTCTCTGTTTGAAATTCTTCATAATCAGTGCTAGAGTGAAAGCCTGTGGCCGAGTGTCCTTCATGGTTCTGTCCTTCACAAACCCAAGGAGGGGTTTGTGTTAAAAACAAACTCCTGCACCCACCAGGCCCCCATGGGAGTTTCCAGGAGTGAAGCCTGAGAGATGCCATGTGCACACCCCTGCCACAGTTCGTGGGAATCTGGGGTGTTAAAGACACTGCAGGGAAGTCCCTGGGGAACGCTCAGTCCAATATCACCAGGTGTAGCCCCGCCTCGTGGCTCAAGAACCCCAAGAGCGGCTGTGGGTCTGAGAGGCTGGCTTTCGTGCTGGGGGCAGACCCCAACCCCCAGCCTCCAGGGAAGCAGGAGCTCTCTCCGTGGATATTGACTATCGGACGGGGGACGGCGCCCCACAGTCACGCGTGCGGATTAGCACCATGAGCTGCCCCAGAAATCACCTAGACAACGGTCAGCCCCCCACCCAGAGCCTGTGGCTGACCCTTTCGGAAAGATGCCCCATAAGAGAAAATGCTGCCTTTTTTTCAGAATTCCGGAATGGCAACGGCAGAGCAGGAAACCAGCCCGGGCTGCCTCCAGACGTGCGGCCCCGAAGCCGGCCCCAGGGAGGTGTGTTCCGGGGGCTACAGCCACTGAGCCAGCAACACGGGGCACGTGGACGTCTGTGATTTTGAAATCAATTATCTGGTCCAAAATAATCACACATCTCCACTGAAATCTCAGCAACGGTCTGTTTTTCCTCATTAAGTCTCCAGCTCCACAGCAAGCATATTTTTCATATGAAGTCTGATGAATGGGTTCTTTGGGTACCGAACACATGTCAAAGAGGCACCAAGGAGGCTTCTAGGTTGTAGAGCGACAGTGAGAAGAAGCAGAGTCTCCTAAGGAAGTCGACAGAGAAGGAAAGAAACAAGTCTAACCACAAGTCACCAAGAGCAGTGTGGGGACAGCGGGGGCCCAGGTGGCTGGAGGGTGCTGGGCCCGAGGGGCCTGCACCAGGACCGTCCAACCACAGCGTGATTCCAGAGCTCTCTCGTTTTATTTCCAAGAGGTAAATCCCTGCAGGCAGTGTCCAACCCTGGCCTGTAGGACGACCTGGACGGAGCCAGTGGTCCCCCTGTGAGCCCTTCCCCTGGGCCTGAGCGTGCGCCCTGGGCCCTGAGCCTGCCAGGCGACACGTGCCAGCACCCTCGGCCCCCGGGAAGGGCAGCCCTGCGGTGCCTGTTCTCCACAGGGTTCAAGGCTCCGAGGGCAGTGGGCTCCAGGTGCCCACAGTGTGGCTGCGGACCCCTGCCACCATCTCATCCCCTCACTGCCTCACGCCCCTCGCACCAGGGGTGCTTCTGGAACCGTCTCTCACATCAGCACCTTGCTCTCCAGTCCTCGTGTCTGGGTCCCCTTGTGTGGAAAGCCAGAATCAGATGGTGTGGGAATGGCACTCTGTGGAAAGGAAATGGTAAGGAGGAGCCAGTGACACCAAAGGGAAAGCCAGAGCGATGTGCCTGGAGACACAAAGAAAGAGGTGGTCAGCAGTGCGGGGTCAGCAGTGAGGGGCCAGCGGTGAGGGGTCGGCAGTGAGGGGTCGGCAGTGAGGGGTGAGCGGTGAGGGGTCGGCAGTGAGGGGTCAGCAGTGAGGGGTTGGAAGTGAGGGGTCAGGAGTGAGGGGCCAGGACTGAGGGGCCACAGGGAGGGTCCACCTGATCCCTGCTTCAGGTTTATACTAAGAACACTGTGTGACCGGCTGAAATGAAGTTAAGAACAGGCTCCCCTGGCCTTTCTCTCAGAAGAACCTGGATTCCACAAGGTCAAGGACCCCTCATAGCAGGTAAGCATGGGGCCTCCGCACTGGTCACGCGCCCTGCAGTGTCACCGCCTCTCACCCTGTGCACATGCCGCCTCAGAGCCCCAGACGACGAGACCGAAGTGTCGGGAAAGCGCTGCACTGGAGGCCTCAGCAGAGCCCACAAGTGGATCGTGGACCGCGTCTGTCATACCTACCGTCCACGGTTCCAACCCCAGAGGAGATGCTCGCCAAGGACTCTGCGAAGGCACCCGTCACCTCGAGCCACGATCCCTTCCTTGGACTGGTTTCGAAGCGGGGGGAGGGGCGTGAAGGGATGGGGGTGCCCGTCCAGCACATCTAGAGAAGACTAGTTTCTGGATCCTTCTCTTGGTCCCCAGTGGGACTTAGCCCCTCATCAATGTTCATGCTGCCATTTCGCCCACTAGCCTCAGCCTAGAAATGACTAGATAGTCAGACCCTCGCAGACCTCATTCAGGCGTCCCCCGCCATCGGGAGCACTGCAGAAGGCACACCGGATGCCCGGGCTCACTCGCGAACTTCGGGAATTTAAACCAGGTCGGCCGGGCGATGACAGCGCTCACGGGGGGGACGCGGTAGGCACGAAGAGGTCTGGACACACAAAACACGTCCGCAGAGGGGCCGAGGCCCGCACGAGACACGCAGGCCGACGCTCGCGCACACGGAAGCGGAAACGGGTACTCTTCTCGAACACGGCTAGCCAACGATGCATGCAGAATTCGTGCCTTCGCTGTCGGAAACTCGAAATGGGACCGCGGCTGCTCTGCGCCGCCCGCCAGGCAGTTGGGGTGCAGGGACGTGAGCTCGGGGGACCTTGCTGGACGCGGGGAGGAGGCTGGTGGTGTCAGGAAGGACACCTGGCACCTGTGCCGAGTGACTCGTGTTCTCTCTGCACCTGCCGCTCCTGGGACGTGGGAGTTGAAACAACTCAGTAATTGGACTTGGGAAGACACGAATGGGCCACGTGCTTAACCCAAGGTCAGCGGCAGGCCTGGCCTCTAGACCAGGTGGCGTCCAGCTCTGGCTTACAGAAAACAAAGAAGGAAATCGCTCATTCCTTTGTGCTCTTTGCCAATATTCACTGACCACGGACTGGAGGAGACTCCCTTTTGGCTCCTGATAGAAAAGCGTTAGCCGCGGAGCCATCTGTGGTCTTGTCGGAAGACAGCGTGAGCCACGGAAGGCTCCTGGGAGGCCAGCGGTGCCCCCGCTGCCCTGCAGGCGCACAGAACCCTCTGGCCTCCTCCTCCATCCAGAACTGACGAGCTGTCTGCTCCAGAGGAAAATTGCTCACTCCGGACAGCAGACGGGCACTGAGGTCGCAGGGATGGGGTTCGACAGAGCATGTGGCCCACAGCTCCTGCAGAGAGTAAGCGCCGCATCATTCAGCAAGGACGTTAAACATCAGTGGTAAGGACCTTGGACATACACGACATTTGTGAAGGATTCTCTCTTGATCAAGCCCGGGACTGTGTGCCTTCTGGTTCCTGAACTCTGCACAGTGGGGGCTACCTTTGCGCCTGTGTTATGCTAAGGAAATTAGGGTTTACGGACTTGACCCACTAAGTCTTTCAGACGGAAGTGCGTTCCGCATCCACGCTGCACACGTTTCTCAAGACTGCATGCCTGCCGCGTGGAGGTGAAGGGACAGTGGTGTCCCCATACATCGCAGATCTCGTGGTGCTTCCGTTTGTGCAAACACACAGCCCATGACCCGCTTATTTCAATGCAGATTCAATGCCTGCCTTTTTAGCACCAAGAAAAGTGCCTGTCCGGTTATCTTCACAATGCCAGCCCCAGGGTAGCACCCCCAAACCCAGGCATGTTGTGCGGTGCGGGCAGTGAGCACCGCGGCTTTCCACCCCCCAGGCTCTCCAGGGCGCTCGCGACGGGCACGGCCGGGGAAGGACAGGACCTGGACCCTTCGGCCCTTGCCCCACTCCAGGGTGCTGGAGGCCAGGTCAGGGACTCAGGTGGCGGTAAAGCCTGAGGTCCCCCCAGGACAGACTGAATTTCAGAACACCAGCTGCGGGAGATGTCCCCACTCTGGCGGGGAGGGGTGCTGGCGGGCCCACCGTACCGTTTGTGCAGCATCTACACCGGTAAGAGACAAAATTCAACCGAGTAAGTTTGAAATTGGCTTTGTCGAATGACAATTCATGAACCAGGCAGCGTCCCAACCAGCAAGCGGAGCGCTGGTGTAAGGAGTTGGGGGAAACGAAGGTCTTTATAGGCAGGAGGCTGGGGCAAGCGGTTGTGAGCAAGAGAGAAAGCATTGTTTGAGGTCAGGACGGCTTCGGGGGGGGGGGATTGGGGAGCTGGGGGCCGTACGGTTCCGATGACCTCACCAGCGCCGCTCAGGAAATGTCAGACTGTGAAAAGGTCACATTCCTGGGAGAGGTCGAAGCTGTAATTAAGTCTTGGTTTGCTGTCACGGGGAGCAAATGACTCCATTTGAGCGTGTTGTTTCTTCTTAACAACGTGTGAGTCCAGAGGAGCTCCTGCCCAGGAGAGGAGACGGTGTCCAGGGACCCTGAGGGCAGAGCTGAGCGCAGGGACATGCGCCTTCGGGCCTTGGTCTGGGCGGGAAAGGCGCACGCCGGGCCCGGGGCGCAGGTGCCGGGGGCGTGGGGCTCCGCGGACGCACATCCTGGAGACCCTGAGCCCCCCCGAGAATGGGCTTCCAGCTGGGAAGGGACGCAGGACGTCTCTGCTCTGTGCCGGGCAGCCCGGGCTCAACTCTGGCCTTCTGAGCTCCTTCAGGACTTGGTGGGAGGCGCTCCCGAGGGAACTGAGGGGTGGAAGGATGGCCCAGGGCCCGGGACTGCCTTCCCCGCCTGCTGGAGATTTCACAAACGCAGCCGAAACCACAGTGGAGAATGAGAGTCTGATGTTTCCAGTCAGTTCCATCCGTGCATCCTGAGCTCTCTTTCTGTGCTTTAGCCCAGTTCGGGGTGTCCTCCCAGAAAACAGAGGAGAGGAAGAGCAGGGAGGCCCGGTGCGCTCAGGGCTGCACACGGAGTTGGCCGGCCCTTTCCCAAGTGTGTGAGGGACACAAGCCAGAGTTCCGCAGCGAGGACGTGGGAGTCCAGGAGGGTGTGCGACCTCGCGAGCAGACTTCTCACCCGGAGCGGAGGAGCCCCAGGCCGGACACAGGTGCAGGTGAAGCAGAGTCCAGAGTCCCCCTGGGCCGGGAGGGCGGGGCT
This sequence comes from Ailurus styani, assembly GCA_002007465.1. Classification (NCBI taxonomy): domain Eukaryota; kingdom Metazoa; phylum Chordata; class Mammalia; order Carnivora; family Ailuridae; genus Ailurus; species Ailurus styani. The sequence goes on from LNAC01000335.1 coordinate 575,298, forward strand.
AGGGAGGGGCCCCCTTCCAGAAGATGCCCTCCCGCAGGCCGCCCTGCTTGGGGCCTTACCCTGCCACTGGCCGCGGGGTGACACTGGCCATGCGCAGAGATTGAGCCCTGTGTTCCCCTCCCAGCAGCAAAGGGGACTTTCTTCTGTGGTGTGACCCTTCTCGAATTCCTCTAAGGGCTCAGGTCACAGTAAAACACTGCAGACCCAAGACAGGAAGGCCAATCAGCCAATCCGGTGTCCCTACCCCCGTGTCCCCTTTTCCTCATTCGGTGGCTGGAAGGAAGGTGGTTTAGTGGGGTGCTGAAGGATGCTGAATGACCCCGGGTGTCTGTCTCCTGCTCCTGACAAGGCAGGGGACGCTGACGCCAGCCTCGGCCACCAGACACCGGCTTCCCTGTCCCGCAGGCCCATCTGGGTCCCGCGTGTACGAGGATGGCTCCCACATCGCCGCCGTGTAGAAAGCCAGGCCCGTCCTGGGGAGGAGGAGGCAGGACCCCTCTGCCCCCAAAGCTGGCGGCCGGTGCAGGGGCTGTTGTTTCTAATTTAAATTCTCATTTCTTATTCTATTTTGAGATTCTCCCTGGGATTTCAGGAATGTTGAGACGTGCTGGTTGTAAAACGCTGAGTACAGACAGGTCACGCTGGCTGGAGGCAGGGGTGCGAGGATGGAAACTAACCCTCAGCAGGCCTGGCCTCCGGTCTTGGCCTTGACGCTGCGAGGGCCCCGGAGAGGGGGCGACGCGCTGGTCCACCAGAGGGCTGGACACGGGCGAGCCAGGAGGCGGCTTTGGGTGACTTCCGTCCTGCCGAGGCAAGTCAGCCTCTGAACAAGGTTACGGTCCCGGGAGTGACGGTAAATAGGGCAAGCGGCCCCGCCGACGGCAATCAAGTGTATTTGGTGCTGCCATAAAGCCACAAGACGCAGCCTAGCTCGGACAAGCGGATTCCATTTGGGAAGGCTGGCCGCTGAAGTGGCCCCTCGACTCGGAAGGGCAGGGGACGGGTGATGGATGAGGTGGCCCGCGGACCGAAAGGCCACCCTGAGACCTCACGGTACGCGGTGCCAGCCCCGGGACTGGCCCAGCCCGAGCTCGTGCGGCGGAGCGCGGTGGGCCGGTACGCTCACCTCGAAAGGTTTCTCACACGTTGGAAGATGTCTTGCACGTTTCTCTGCCCTCCCCGTCCGCCCCCCATGAGGCTCTGTAGTATGTTTCTGGTTCTTTTTTAACCTCTTAGCTTGTACAGGGGGCATTTCCATCTCTAGGGACCCTGCCTGGCATTCCTCTGGCATCAGAGTGATTGGGGTGGGGCGGATTACCAAGTTAAAACTGAATGGAGCAACAGGAAAAGGGCATTCGGTGTTTTCTTGGCTCAAAGGCAAACTATGAAGTCGGCCTCGATAATGTTGGCAACGTTCCCGGTGTCCTGGGTCAGTCCCGACCAAAGAGAGGCGTATATCGGAGTCCTACCCAGGCTCCGCTGCTGCAAGGGCCGCTCGGGGCCAGCCTGGCCTCCGGGTCCCGCTCAGCAGGGCCTCCCCTGCCTCCCGGGCCAGTAGCCAGGCCTCGCCGCCGCCGGGCTCCCTCGGGCAAGGAGTTAGGAGGGTCCCTCTTCCAACACTTTGCATGTTGATGAGACAATGAGTCAGGAAGCGATTGGATTCAACTTGCTTGAAGATAAATCGCTGGAGATTTTCAAATTGGAGTCTGGCACTCTGTGTATAAAAAAGTCACCGACTTGTGTCTATTCGGAGCTATGAATTTCCATGTTACTAGAGTTTCTTTCTTGAGAGGGAAAGTGCTAAATATTTAAAGGCTTAAAGTGGCCAGGAAATTCATAAGCTCACATTCAAAAATAATTTCATTCCATTCTAAAATTAGAGGTGGAGAGAGTCAAGAGAATCAAAACAAGTTGTTACAATGAGGATTAACATTGGATCAAGTCTCAGCATTTGTTCCTCTCCGATTCGTTTTATTGATTCTTGATAAGACCTCACCTCCCACCAGAGCATGGGTCATAAAGTGGGTCCCAGAGGTGGGACGGCTTTCCCAGAATACTCACCACAGTAGGGAAGGGGCCTGGGCCTCTGAGCCTCTTCCCCCATTGGAATGCAAATTGCCATTCTGGGAATGTCAACTGCCGCGTGGCTGATAATTTCCTGCTCTTGCTGTTGGAGGAAGCATTCAGGAAATGTGCCCCAGGCATATTTAGTTTGTTGAAAAACTAAGAATGTCACATATACGGTTTGGCCACCTACTTGGCACTGAGAACTTAATATAGCATTGTTATTTTTCTATGGAGTCAGAATGCTAACGTTGGGAGCTGAAGAGTTCTTGGATATGCTTCAGAAAGAAACATCTACATTTGATGCTGAGCAGCTCTCTAAAGGAACAGCAAAGCAGAATATTTTTCATTTTCTCGAAGGCATTGAAGGGCACTGGAAAAAAAAAACTATTTATTAATAGATCCTCATGGCCAAGATTCAGGTAATATACTAGTGTCCTGAGCAAATTTTAAAGGTGCGGTTCCTGGCCCACTCCGCTAGCCTCTGGGGCACAGTTAACAGCTGGGCACATCTGTGCTCAACTGGGCACTGGAGGGTATAGATGCCCAGACTTTAGACGTAAGGTTCCTCATGCTTTCTTCACCACGGCTTGGAGCTCACTACATGTACGTACATATGTTTTTCCTTATGTGAATGAAATAAAATTGATTCAACAATTTTCTCCCGTTGACAAGTATTTAGGTTGTTTCTAATCCAATGGCCCCAAAACCCAAACTCTCATTTGAATTTGCAAGTCCCCAAGACCTGGGCATTTTCATACGTGTTTATTATCCACCTGTATTTCATTGTCTGTGAATCACCTACTTATCTTGCCCCCCCCCCTTTTTCACTCCTTGCAGTCTTCTGATCATTTTGTAGGTGCTCTTTATATATCCTGGATACTACTCCCTTGCTTGCTAAATATTTCCTCCCTATCTGTTACTTATCTTCTCCAAATTTTTCAGAACATTTCTTCTGTACTTTCTTTTGCATGTAGACTTGATCTTCAGCTTACCAACTCAAAAAAATAAAAAATCTTATTCGGATTCTAACTGAAACGAATTTGTGTGATTTGGAAAGAACTGAAATATTTATGATATTGAGATGTCCCTTCAGAAGAATGGTATGTCTCACTATTCAAATTGTTTATGTTTTTCTTTAAGGCTCACATATAGATTTCTGATAGATGTCCTCTACCAAGTTAAGGAAATATTTTCCGTTAATTCAATTGCTCACTTATCTAGGATAGAGTGTTGAATATTTTTTAATTTATGTATTTATCTGAGAGAGAAATCCTGCACTGGTGCTCAGTGGGGCGGGGCAGAGGGAGAGAGAGAGTCTCCAGCAGACACCACACGAAGCATAGGGCCAGATTCCAGGCTTGATCTCAGGACCCTGAGAACACAGCCTGAGCCGAAACCAAGACTTAGATGCTTAATGGACTGTGCCACCTAGGCACCCTGAGAGTGTTGAATATTTTTTAATATTTTTCATACCCATTGAGAGAATATATGGTTCTTCTCCACTAAGGGAGTAAATTGTACCAGTAGCTTTTATCATATTGAAACATCCTTACTTTCTAGGTATAAACCCTAATTGTTCATGACATTTTACTTCTTTATTACACAATTAGAAGCATTATATTTAGAATGCATTATATTTAGAAGCATTCACATTTAGGTTCACAAGTGAAATGAATCTGTGATTTTTTTTCTTGCCCTGTCTCTATCTAGTTTTGGATAAAGATTATACTTGCCACATACAGTTGGGATGTATGTCTCATTCTCTATATACTGGAGATACATAAGGTGGGGATTATTTATTCCTTGCAAGTTTGATAAAACCCATATGTACCATGCAATCTCATACAGACACTAATCCCTCATAGGGGCTCCACCTTTGTGACCTGATCACCTCCCAGGGGCCCACTTCCCCATCCCATCACTTTGGAGGGTAGGATTCGAACGTGTGAATTTTGTGGGGACACATTCAGACCATAGCAGGGGGTTGCTTTTGAAAGAAGGGTTCTCACCATAAGCTGGGGGTTCTAACAGGCTACTGACTTGTACATTTTCTCCTGCTCCTTTGATTTCAAGTAAAGTTGCAGTTGTAGGAGGACCGGACAGGGTGGAGTCACTGACATAATGATTTAGATTTCTTTTTTTCTTTTCCTTTTAAATTTAATTATCCAACATATAGTACACCTTTAGTTTCAGATGTCGTGTTCGGTGATTCATCAGTTGCATATAACACCCAATCCTCATCACATCACGTGCCCTTAATGCCCACCACCTACTTACCCCAACCCCCTAACCACTTCCATTTCTGCAACCCTCAGTTTGCTTCCTGGAGTCCAGGGTCTCTCCTGCTTTGTCTCCCTCTCTGATTTCTTCCCAGTTTCCCTTTCCTTCCCCTACGATCCTCTCACTACTGGACACTACTGGAGGGGATTATACTAAGTGAAATAAGTCAATCAGAGAAAGACAATTATCATATGGTTTCACTAATACGTGGAATGTAAGAAATGGTTTAGATTTAATTGTGCTCATACAATGGGAGACGATGGGTAGGGGCAGAAATCACATACAGGCAAATCCTCACTACTCAGAATGTGGTCCATGGACTAGTAACACCAGCGCTGCCTGTAAACCTATCAGAAATGCTGAGTATCAGGCCCACTCAGACCCACTGAGTCACACTCTGCATTTGAACAAGAGCCTCAACGGATGCTCAGACACATTAAAGTCTGAGGGACTCAGACAGAGAAGCTTCCACAATCAGATTACATGAGCTGTGAACATTCTCACTCTGTACTTTAAAAATCGAAACTGGAAATTGCCAACGGAATTATAGGTGTGGTTTATGTAAGAAAGATGTTGTAGGTATCCACTCAGCAGATCCACTTTCAAAGAAAAGGCTTTGACCTACATTAAAACATTGGTGAGTGAATATATGTTTTTGATAAAAATTAGATGTTTGAGGTCTGTAATGACATTTTTTGATGATTCCTAGCTTTGACACACTTCACCAAACCACTGCCTACAATCTGGACTGCACAGGGTAAGAGGGATTTTACTATAATTTATGTTTTTCCCAGATTACCATTATATTTCATCTAGAGTCTCAAGCATGTTGACACAGAGAGGTATTCAGTTACAGTCTTTTTCAAAACTACAGTGATGGACATTTCACACTTCCAATGTTTTCATTTTTATTTGTGTATTGTTTTTGCTGTTTTGTTTTGTTCTGTTCTGTTTGCTTATTCAGAGTAGTCAGAGATCTCTTTAAATTATTTTTTTCATTTTCAAAGCACTCTTTCATTTTTTTAAATTTTTTTTTCTTTCATTAATATTTAGCTTCATTTTCATTATTTTCTTACTTCCACTATCTCTGGGCTTTCTATTCTTGCTCTCTCTGTCCTGTTTTCTGACATTGGCATCGACGGCAACAAATTTTCCCCTGACACTTGTTTGATATGGCACCCTCACGGACACTCATTCCTAAATCCATCAAACTTATAATTTTAGTTTTTATTTTCTTTCTATTTTAAAGGGTGTTTATAAATCCTGAAAGAACCATTTTACCAAAGTTTCAAAACTAATTTTCATTTCAACCCATTCAGAGGATATGGCCTTTATAATTTATGCATTGGGGAATTTATTAAGATATTCTTTGTGTTCTACTTTAGCAACAATTTCTGTGAATGTTCGTGTGTGTTTGAAAAGAAGGTGTGGGTCTCTGTTAACCTAGAAGAAATGTGTCTGAGTGCACAGATTTATATACATAAAAATCAAGCCTATTAATTACACCACTCCAATTTCTTCTGCCCTTTCTTATTGTTGTCTGCCCTGGCATAAACAGGCTCACCCAGCCAGTCCCTTCCACTTATGCTAGTCCACACACCCTGAGATTTTTAGGGGTGACAGTATGGCCAGGCTAGCTCATGAGTGATGATTAAATTCAGACCAGCACTGGTCAACAGAGGTTTTACTGACGTCTTTGCTCTGCTTGGGATGCTGGTGTGAGAAGAGAAGATGTGGGGCATTGGCTGGAATCTTATGACCATTGGGCATCTTTATTCATTTCATAGTCTGGTCGCTCCCAACACTTGGTGTCGTCTTTATGGCTCTCTTGTATTTATTCCCATTTTGCTGGCGTGTGGTTCTTTTGAAGAATCCCTCATTGTTGGTCCCGGGATGGGACATTTTCTGAGTCCCCGGTGCCCATGCAATGTTTATTACCTGCTCCACTGTTTCACGCTGACCTTGGGCCTGAGCTCCCCAGCCCTCCTGCCTGCACAGCAACTTCTGCATGTATTTTACTCCAACTTTGTTTTTCCATGGGATCGGATCCATCTTTCCACATTCTATCTTTACAGAATGTTCAAAAGCTAACACTTGTGGCACTCTTGCTTACCTGTATTACGNGACATTTTCTGAGTCCCCGGTGCCCATGCAATGTTTATTATCTGCTCCACTGTTTCACGCTGACCTTGGGCCTGAGCTCCCCAGCCCTCCTGCCTGCACAGCAACTTCTGCATGTATTTTACTCCAACTTTGTTTTTCCATGGGATCGGATCCATCTTTCCACATTCTATCTTTACAGAATGTTCAAAAGCTAACACTTGTGGCACTCTTGCTTACCTGTATTACGAAGGACCGAATCTTGTAAAAATTTCTTTTTTTTTTTGTCGTTTTGTGGGAATTAAGGCTGAGAAAAAGTAGATGCGTGAGCTCAGTCAGTCATTGTAACTCAACATCAAAAACTTTAAACATGGACATCACTAATTCATTCTTTACAAATTTGCAGGGAATTAGCGGTCTTCAAACGGCTCCGTCTGGGCTCAGGGATATACCGAGTGCGGTTCTGTGTTTCTCCTCCCCTGGGCTATGTTTTACATTCCTTATGCTGCCGACTCTCCTCTGTACCATTTAAAATGCATACTTCCTTCTAAGCAGATGTCCAGCCTAAACAAAGGAGTGAAGCTCGAATACACATCACAGCATTCAGCAGAGCGCGCCTGGCATCAGAAGCTCTTGGGTGTGGATTTGACTGCAGCTCACTGTACACTTGTCTCGATTCTCAGGCAATATTTTCCTGAAGCAAAACTCCGATCTCCCAGGGACACCCCAGGCAGCTCTTGTTTCCAGTGGAGAATGTGAGGAAAGCGAATGACAGAGCCACAGAGGCCCATACCCATGGCTCTGGCCCTACAGAGGCTAGAAACCAGACAGCCCCCGACTCCGAGGGTCAGGACTCTGAAGAAGGCTTGCTAAGAGGGTTCGGGGCCTGAGTCTGCCCTCCCGGTGTCGGCCAGAGCCTGCTATGCAGTCTGCCCAAGCCTCGTGTCCTTCGACAGTGAGGTGACCCCTTCCTGGAGCCCCCACAAGGCCTGCCTGCGCGGCGCTCAGAGCTCTGGCCACACTCACTGCCTGTCCTTGTGACCAGCCTCACGCTCCAAACAAAGCCCTAGAAGCTTCTGTGGTCAGCATTCACAAACCAACCCCCTGAGCACCTATGTGAACACAGTCTTAAGAACAGCTGCCTACAGATACACAAAATACAGGCAAACAGTTGGCAAACTACAATGGTGTATGTGTGTGTGTTCGTGTCTTCATGTATCTATGCTTACGTGTGTGTGTTCATGTGTGTACATGAATGTGCGTGTGAATGTGTGTGTGCATGTTCATCTTCTGTGTTTATGTGCTCATGTATCTGTGTGTGAACACGGGTGTGTGTGTGCACACGGGTGTGTGTGTACACAGTGTGTGGAAGGTGTTTGCCTGAGCACATTATCGCACGTGTGTGTGTGCGTTTATGCATGTGTGGGGGATGGTGCACGGACAGCAGAGAGCAGCATCTCTTTCCTCCAGCCCAGCCTCAGCTTCGCAAATCATCTCGGCTTCCAGAAATCACTAACCAACCGCCTTTGTCAAGTGCAGCTCTGCTGGTGCCCACTCAGCCAGTGTCCAAAGGGATGCCCCAGCTGCCTTTGCAGGGTTTGCATTAGCATAAATATTACATTAGTGGGACCGGTTAGAGTGTGCTTTTCTCTCAAGAGACTCTGCAACACAATCTTGAAACACTGAATCCGATACACGTGTACCACATTTAAATAAAACCCTGCGAAAACCCGGTCATGTGGCTCACGGTGGAGGGATGAGAGGCACAGATTAACAATTCTTCTTCAATAAAAAATTCATTCCTAAAATATTTATGGATCGGTTTCCTAAATCGCTTTAGAGTCTAGAGAGGAAGTGGTCCTCTAGCCATCTCCCACAAAACGAGTGTCCTTCTGAGGCCACGATCAACCTTGTTTCCATCCATCTTCTATCAATTTTTCAAGTTGGCATGAGTTATGGGCTGTCCCCTCAGATCTCCTCTCTCCTGAAATTATTGTAAGATTGAATTATGATCTAATACTCAGGACTTTCTGTGAGTGGAGAAGCGGCCTATAGGAAGTCGGACAAGAATTTGAGTGTGGTGTTTATCACATACCTAGTGGCACAGACTCGCTCGCCCAGGCAGACACATCTTTGCTCCCAGGGCAACCCAGAGCACCACACAAAGCAGGAAGTTTTATCTGAGATGCTGCTGTCTCGTCCGTATCTTAATGAAACTGTGTACGGGTATGCAGACCTTCATGCTGATAGAAGGTTCTGGCTGGTCATTCGGGGCTGTTACAGTGAGGGGCCGCAGGCTGGGTGGCTTCTCTCCCCCTGTCCAGGAGGCTGCAGGTCCAGGGTCAGACAGAGAGGGGCAGCAGGCACCCTCCTGGATGGCACGGTCCCATTGTGGGGTCCCACCCCATGACCTCATCTCGCCTGATTACCTCCCAAGGTCCCCCTCCCGTAGCCATCGCTCTGTGGAGGTAGTTCAACACGTGATTTTGGGGGGACACCTTCAGCCCATAAGAGGCTCCAAGTCTGTCGTGGTGTCTGTCCGTGTGACAGAGGGAAGATTTCACTCAAGCCCCTCAAGCAGGCATGACTGTAAGGCAGGGCACTCAACAGCTTTCTGGAAGCCAGCGACCTCCGTCGGCCCGCCAGGGAGCTGCTGGCCCTCCCCAAGGTAGGGCCCAGGGCACAGGGTCTTCTCTGGAAGCCCCAGCCAGGGCTCCAGGAAACGCGGCACACGCCACCATCTGCAGTTGCAGGACCGACAGCGCTCTGCCCATGACCCCGCGAGGCCCGCGCTAAACCAGGCACCTGCGCCCACGTTGCCACAAAGACCAAATGCTTCTCTGCGGGCCAGCTGTCACTGTGGACACCTCGGTGGCGGGCACCTGGGCCGTGCGGGGTCAGCCTCCGGCCTCTGCCCTTGGGGCGCGGGGAGACGACCAGGAGGGGCACGGCGACACCCGGCAGCACTCGGGAAGCCGCCCAGAGGGGCCGCCCAGCAGCAGACCGCACGCTCCCACGTGCACGTGGTGTGATGTCCGGGAGGCAGCGCTCAGACAGGGGAGCCCGGACCCAGGTCACGCGCGGCCGCTGAGAGCCCCCGTCGCTCCGTGCCCCTGCCCAGGATGTGCTCCACGTGCAAACACAGCAGAGCCCACACGGCACGACCGGAGGGCACGGACCGTCTCCTGACTAACGTGGACCCTGGCCACGATCAACCTTGGTTCCATGATCGACGGGGAAATGATCCTGCGTGGGCAAGGCGGGGCTCAAGAAGATGCATCTCACTGAAATCAATTTCAACTTGACGAATGAGAGGTGGGAGGAAACAGGGTATATTCCCCCGGAGAAAGGGGATCCTGCACGTGACGGAACACGGATGAGCCTTGAGGACGAGACACCAGTGGATAAGCCGGTCACAAGAGGAGGAGGACCCCGTGAGTCCTCTTACCAGAGGGACCTAGAGTCGCCAGCCGCAGAGCCAGAGAGCAGGACACGGGTCAGCGGGCAGAGCGCGGAGATGGGGGGCGGGACGCGGGTCAGCGGGCAGAGCGCGGAGGCCGGGATGGCACGCAGGTCAGTAGGTACAGAGGGAAGACGGGGGATGTGTCATTCGGTAGGGACAGAGCTCCACTCTGGGAAGACGGGAAGCTCTGGGGGTGGACGGTGGTGCTGGCGGCACAGGAGTGGGAAAGCACGCGAGGCCACTAAACTCCACACTTAAGATTTTATGTGATGTGTCTTTTACCACAGAAACATTTTTAAATCAATTTCACCCGCTCCTTTATTTACTTGGATATTTTTCCTACGAGGATATTTATACATCTAAGTTCATTCACGATTTTACAGATTCTCCGGGAGCACACTCACTGGTGCTGATGTAGCCGCTTGCATCTCCCGGACGGCCCTGGGCCAGCGGGAACACGCGGGGTAAACTGACCGACACGTAGTGACCAGTCCCGGTGGCGACCCGGCGTGTTAAAAATAAACAAGGCGCCATCACAGCAATGCTCCGAGGGCCTCCGGTCAGCAGGGGAGCCTCGTGTGTGTGCTCACGCCCGGGTGTGCATCGCAGGTGCACAGACAGATAGGAGGCCGCGAAACAGAGCACCAATGCGGGGGGCTGCCTGTCATCTGAGGGGGGAGACCCGCCACCTCCCCGAGGCCCTGCTAGCCGCAAGGTGCTCAGCACCTGTGTGGGGCGGGCGTGGTAGCAGCACAGGCGCAGGGCCCGGGGAGGGGGTGGGCAGCTGATGGATACAGACCCCACCGGCCTGGCTGCGAATACGGCCTTAACTGAATTCACGGGGCCTCCGGCCGGGCGCTCCCCGTGTATCAGGCACCCGCAGATGCTCCTTGGCCATCAGACTCACCGTCTCAGCACAAGGTAGACGCCACGGGTTCAGGGCCCTGCGAGGACGGTCGCCCAGACCTCACGCCCAAGCCACCAGTGCCGCAGCCCCCAGGAGACGACCAGCAGCCGCCTGCCCTTCGCTTCCTGTTTTCCTGGTGCTTTTCCGCTCAGGAGGGAGAATATACTTGTCACTTCCAAGGCGTTCTTCAGGCCTCCAGTGGGGAGCCCCGTTCGATGTGTATTGGCCTGTGACCCTGAACAGACACCCTCAGACGGGACAGGATGGTATAGGCGACGTGCCCCATTTTAGGATAAGGAGTTTTTCGTAATTCTAAAGCTATTCTTACCCTTTTGAAAGCAAGTTCTGCATTTTTATCACAGTGAGACATGTTACTATCACCCTTCTGTATTATACTCTCTCTCTCTCATGCACACGTGAGGCAGCTCCGGAGCCCTCATTGCACCCTGTCGTGAGATGTCTGCGTTGCACAGGATAACATCCATACGCAAGAGCCAGTACTAACTAAAATAAATAATAGGACACAGAAGTCGATAGGGGAGAAGAGATAGGTCGCCCGACAAAAGATATCTACTAACAAACACAGAAAGAATGAGGAAAATACAAAGTTATTAGCAAACACCAAGGTAATCACCATCGTAGGCAAGATCTGCTAAATGTTTGTGGAGAACAAAAGATATTTGTGGGGTCTCAAAGGATCTCCCCCAAGGTGTTTACTAATTACAAAGGCAAAAAGAGTAATTGTACTGTTTCTCATTTATTTTTACCTTATAATTTCTAATATTTCTTATGAATATTAATTTATTAACTTTTTTTTTTNTTTACCTTATAATTTCTAATATTTCTTATGAATATTAATTTATCAACTTTTTTTTTTCTAGGAAATCCAGGAGACACCTTAGTCAAACGCTCAAGGTTAACACCACCAATAATCACACCNCGAATATTAATTTATTAACTTTTTTTTTTTTACTAGGAAATCCAGGAGACACCTTAGTCAAACGCTCAAGGTTAACACCACCAATAATCACACCTACTGACATCACATGCCCCTCCCGCGTGGCCCGGATGACACGCATCACCTCCGGATCTCACCGTCACAGCAGGCGGACCCAGACTCCAGGACATTCTACAAACTACCAGACCAGAGCTCTTCCAAATGTCAAGTTCTGAAGGACAAGGAAATACAGAGAAATGATCACAGCTCCCAGGGAATTAAGGAGGAAAAGCGCTATGCCACGTGGGAGGTGGCAGACCAGAGGGGAAGTTCACGGTGCCAGTGTTTCTTCTTACTCTGGACAAATGCGCCATGTTATGTGAGATGCTGCCCCTGGAGGAAACTGTGTGAAGCTCATACAGTCACTCTCATCTCTTTTGGCAACATTTCTGCAAGTCTCCAATTATATCAAAATTTAAAAGTTGAGTTTATTCCTAGGTAGCTTATGGTTTGGGGTACAATTGTAAATGGGATCGATTCCTTAATTTCTGTTCCTTCTGTCTCATTGTTAGTGTATAGAAATGCAACTGATTTCTGTGCATTAATTTTACACACAGACACTTTGCTGAATTCCTGCATGAGAAAGGGGAACCCTCTTACACTCTTNCTCCTTCTGTCTCGTTAGTGTATAGAAATGCAACTGATTTCTGTGCATTGATTTTACACACAGACACTTTGCTGAATTCCTGCATGAGAAAGGGGAACCCTCTTACACTCTTGGTGGGAATGCAAGCTGGTGCGACCACTTTGGAAAACAGTGGACGTTCTTCAAAAAGTTAATAACAGAGCTACCCTATGACCCAGCAATNGCAGCAATCGCACTACTACGTATTTATCCCAAAGATACAGATGTAGCGATCCGAAGGGGACTAGCACCCCAACGTTTATAGCAGGAATGTGCACAATAGCCAAACTATGGAAAGATCCAAGATGCCCATTAACAGATGAATGAATAAAGAAGATGTGGTACACACACACACACACACACACACACACAGAGGCAGAGGAATACTACTCAGGCATCAAAAATAATGAAATCTTATCATTTGCAATGAGGTGGATGGAACTAGAGGGTATTATGCTAAGTGAAATAAGTCAATTAGAGAAAGACAATTATCATATGATCTTACTGATATGAGGAATTTGAGAAATAAGACAGAGGATCACAGGGGAAGGGAGGGAAATGTGAAACAAGATGAAATCAGAAAGGGAGACAAACCATAAGAGACTCTTAGTCATAGGAAAGAAACCAAGGGCTGCTGGAGAGGAGGGGTTGGGGGGATGGGGTGACTGGGGGATGGGCATTAAGGAGGGCACGTTATGGAATGAGCACTGGGTGTTACATAAGCCCGATGAGTCACTGAACTCTACCTCTGAACCTAATAATACATGGTATCTTAATTAATGGAATTTAAATAAATTAAAAAGGACATAAGCATTTTTAGTTTAATAAATAGCCTCTGATGGCTCTTTGCCATTTGTGTGTGTATGTGTGTATATATATATGTGTGTGTGTGTGTGTGTGTGTGTGTGTGTATATATATATACACACATACACACACATATATTTGGGTATGTTTCTGGTCTACCGATTTGTTTCGTTTTTTCCCCCATCACTTCTATTCTGTTTTGGTCCCAGTAGCTTTCTACGAAGCTCTGTGTGCAGGGAGAGCAAGCTGTCCTTCTTCCTAAAGTTTTCCTGGCAAGTCTTGCACATTCATTTTTCCTTAGGAAATTTAAAATAACCTCTGCTAATTCAAATAAAATTCATTGGGATTATATCTGGAACTGCATCACATTTATAAAATAAAGACATAAAATGCATTAATGTTTGTGATAGATTGCAAATCTATAAATAATGTATATGCACAGAATCTAGCTTTGTATTAAAATAGAGATATATATACACACACATACATTTGTTAAGACTTGTACTTTTAAGATTTAGACATTCCTCTCCAAAAACACGTGCACCATGTCTCCCTTTATCTGAGAATTAATTTACATTTTACAAAAAGATTTTATAGTTTTCTACAGGTGTGCCTTGGACCTTTTTTTAATAAAATTCATTTTTTTTTCCAGGCATTTTATGTTTGGGGCAATGTTTTATCTCACTCTCAGGAGAAAACCAGTCACTACTTAAAAAGAGAAGATTTTGGGGGGCACCTGGGTGACTCAGTCGTTAAGCATCTGCCTTTGGCTCAGGTCATGATCCCAGAGTCCTGGGATCGAGCCCCGCATCGGGCTCCCCACTCTGTGGGAAGCCTGCTTCTCCCTTTCCCACTCCCCCTGCTGGTGTTCCCTCTTTCGCCGTGTCTCTCTCTGTCAAATAAATAAAATCTTTAAAAAAAAAAAAAGAAGATTTTGTTGATCTTTGTAAGTTAATTTTGCTTCCAGCCACCTCTAAATATTCTAGCATTTAGCAAAAGCCCTTAGGTTTTCTGAATATATAATCTCATCATCTGTAGCTAAGGTTCAAATTTCCTGTGGGGTTTTTTGCTTTTGTTGTTGTTGTTGTTTGTTTGGTTTTTTTTTTACATTTATTCCAGTAGATATAACCTCCATAGGGCAGGAATTTGTGTGTTTGTGTTTTTATCACGCCCCAAGCTTGGCGCGCAGCGACTCTCCGTAAGTGTTCTTCCCAAGGATCAGAGGGAGGAGGGAGGAACGGGGGGGGGAAGGGGCTGAGCATTTCATGGCCAGATGCAATGCTTGCTGTTCAGTTTTAAAAGTGTCTCAACAGGGTACTTTATCATTGAGCCATCTCTGGTGTGTGACCTGTGGCTTGCCGCCTTGATGAGAGAGCCGTATGCATGACACCTCTGAGAGCTGGGGCTGTTTCCTCTAACAGAATGGGCTTCTGCCCCCAGACTCCCAGCTTGCATCTGGGAGCCCCTGGTCTGTGCCTGGGGCCGCGCTGGGTGAATTTTCTCAATTGTCCATTCAAGTCTCCTGCAGACCCGTGATGTAGATGTTCACGTTCTCAGGTATTTCTCACTCTTGCCTCCGGTGACCATTTTATTGGAATTAACCATCCCTAAAAGGTAAATATTGCTCACTTTCCCTGGGAAGCACACACGAAAGAGAAATCTCACACCTAAATTTTGCTCCACAAATCATACCATCCACGTTAGTCTTCATTTTATTCACCAGATTTGCTTTCACATGATGACTTCATTGTTTTAAAAAGAAAAAAAATCCATCCCAACATGAGAAAAATGTCTCTTCTTGAGCACAGTCAAAACAAACTATTATCAGCTCTGAGAGTATTTTCAAAAGTAGCATTTTAAAACTGTTGGAACACTCCCTCAAAAATCAAACAGGGAATTACCTTATGGTTCAGCACTTTCACTTCCGGGTGTACGCCCTAAAGAACTGAAATCTGGGACTTGAATATATATTTGCACACCCATGTTCACAGAAGCATTATGCACAACAGCCCAAAGGGAGAAGCACCCCAAGCGTCCACCCTTGGACGAATGGATAAACAAAATGAGGCCTAGCTATACAATGGAATATTACTCAGCCCTAAAAAGGGAGGAAATGTTGGCACCTGCTACAAGGATGAGCCGAGCCATGAGGACACTCTCCCAAATGAAATAAGCCAGAAACAGAACACATACTTTATGACTCCACTTCTATGAGCCACCCAGAGTCATCAAATTCCCAGAGCCAGAAAGTAGAGGAGAGTTGCCCCAGATGGTGGGAGGGGGAATGGGGAGTTGGTGTTTAATGGTTTCAGTTTGGGAAGACGGAAAAGTTCGCAGATGGATGGTGGTGGCGGCTAAATGACAGTGTGAATGTACTTAATGTCCCTGAACTGTACACTTAAAAATGATTAAAATGGTAAATTTATGTTATGTAAATTTTATGACAATTAAAAAAAATGTTGTTTCTTCACAATAGCATGTCGTCTTGCCCCTCCCAATGGCAGCTGAAGGTCAGCGCTCATCTATTGGAAAGCAGTACCGTAAGAGTATAGTTGCCAGAGGCAGACAGACAGACAGGCTCCCCATCCTGGCCCCGTTGTTGCTCAGCTGTGTGACCTACGAGAAACTACCCTTTACTCGCAGCATCTCTGACCACCAAATGGGTGGGTTTTCCACACAAGAAACCCTCCAGTTTTCCATGGACACCAACTGGGTACCTTACAATTTAATTGGGTTCTGATGCTAATCACCCAGAGTGAATGCTGACCCCACAGGTGAAGGGCTCAGAGCCACAGGACTGCCCCCACTCCAGATGCCACTTGTAAATAGTGGTTCCCTGGTTCACCGACACTTCTTTCCGACTTGGCTACAAATGGGGGGTTACTGTGACTCGCTCCTCAGGTTAATAATTTACCGTAATAGCTGGCAGAACTCAGGGAAACACTCATGTTTACCAATTTGTTATACATAATACTATAAAGAATACAAAAGACTGGCCAGATAAAGAGGTACAAAGGGAAGGTCTGAAGCGTCCTCAGCACAGGAAATTCTGTTCCCCTTGGAGTTGGGTGCCTCATCCTCTGGCATGAAGATGTGTTTACCAACCCAGAAGCTCCCAGAACCCCACAGTTCAGAGATATTTACGGAGGCTTTTTCATGTAGTCAGGATAGATCATTAATTCAATCTCCAGCCTCCTCTCCGCAGAGGCTGGGGTAGGACTGAAAATTCCAAGCTTCTAATCATGACTTGGTCATTCTGGTGACCAGACCCCAACTCTCCAGGAGCCCACCAAGAGTCACCTTGTTAGAATAAAAGATACTCTTATCACCCATGGAATTTCAAGGGATTTAGGAACTCTGTCAGGAACTGGGGGCAGAAACCAAATATATATTTCAAAGTATGTCACAGAACTTAGGAAAGTTACTTCACCCTCTGAATCTTAGGACTGTTGTGTGGAAAACCAAGGTTCATGTGGAGATCCTAGCACTATGCCTACCACATGACAGTCTGGTGAAGGGCCTGCTGTTGCAGCTACGAAGACACATACGGTAACCACTGGAGCCTCAAGTCTTTGGGGGATCACTGCCACTTAATTCTCTAGATAGCAAAAACTCACTCATCTGATTGTTCTGTAATTAATTTTCTTTAGAATTTTGGATCCAATGTCCAAACAATCTTGGAGGACTCACATTTCTCTGTTTCATAATGTGCTACAAAGCTACTGCAACCAAGAGATCGAGGTATTAGCATAGGATAGACATACAGTTCAATGAAACTGAACAGAGTCTAGAAATAAATCTGTACATTTAGGGATCAATTCGTTTTTGACAAGGGTGCCAAGACAACTCAGTGGTGGAAAGAATACTCTTTTCCACAGAGGGTGCCGGGACCACTGGTTATCCACATGCAAAAAAAAAAAATGATGTTGGGGCGCCTGGGTGGCTCAGTGGGTTAAAGCTGCTGCTTTCGGCTCAGGTCATGATCCCAGGGTCCTGGGATCGAGGCCCACATCGGGCTCTCTGCTCAGCAGGGAGCCTGCTTCCTCCTCTCTCCTCTCTCTCTGCCTGCCTCTCTGCCTACTTGTGATCTCTCTCTCTGTGTCAAATGAATAAATAAAAATCTTAAAAAAAAAAAAAATTTAAAAAAAAATGATGTTGGATCCCTCCCTCACATCATGCACAAAAATGGACTCAAAATGGATCATGGATACGAATGTAACAACTAAAACCATAAAACTCTCCAGAGAAATACAGGAGTAAAATCTTTGTGACCCTGGGTTACACAACTACCAAAAGCACAAGTGACAAAAGAAAACATAAAAACACAATTGAACTTCATCCAATTAAACATTCCTATTGTGTAGACATGACTATCAAGAAAGTGAAAAGATGACCCACAGGATGGGACGTGACTTTTATCCAGAATATATAAAGAACTCTTACGACTCAATAAAAAAAAGACAAGTAATCTAATCGAATAATGAGAAAAGGATTTAATTATACACTTTCCAAAAAAAGTGTACAAACAGCAGTAAGCACATGGAAAGGTGCCCAGTGTCATCAGCCCTTAGGAAAGTACACACCAAACCCACACGGCTAGGGTGGCTGGAATCAGAACAACAGCTGGAGCTGTAAGGACATGGAGAAGTTGGAACCTGCATATATATTTATTGCTCAAAAGAACGTGAAGTGGTGCGGCCACTTTTCAAAATGACTCAACAGTTCCTCAAAACGTTAGATGTAGGGTGGTCACATGACCCGGCAATCTACTCCCCCAAATCTACTCAAGAGAAATGAGACACCCACAAGCCTGTCACAGCGTGATTCATAATAGCCAGGAAGGGGACACGCTTCAGATCTCCCTCAACCGACCAATGGGTAAATAAAATGTGATGTACCGTTCGGCAGGATGTATTATAGTATATGTATCATCTATACTTATTTGGCAATAAAAAGGAATGAAGGGGGCGCCTGGGTGGCTCAGTGGGTTAGAGCCTCTGCCTTCATCTCAGGTCATGATCTCAGGGTCCTGGGATCGAGGCCCGCATCGGGCTCCCTGCTCGGCGGGGAGCCTGCTTCCTCCTCTCTCTCTGCCTGCCTCTCTGCCTACTTGTGATCTCTCTCTGTCTCTGTATCAAATAAATAAATTAAATCTTTTTTTAAAAAAAGGAGTGAAGTTCAGATAAAGACAAAACACGGATGAACTTTGAGTTCATGAGGCTAAGTGGAAGCAGCCAATCACAAATGACTGTGTATTGTAGGATTCCACTGATATGCAACGTCTGCAACATCAAGTCTAGAGAGACACAAATTGGTCACCTAGTGCTCGGTGGGAGGGATGGGTAAGTCGGCTGGTGGAAAGGATATGGGGTTTCTTTTTGTGAGGAGACAACAACGCTGTAAGATCAGATGACTCCATAAGTCCGTGAATATACCAGAAAAGATAAATTGTACACTTTCAACGGGTAAATTGTATGGTGCAATAACAAAGCTCAGTACAAATGTTAAAAATGATAGAACGTGGGCACTGGGGTGGCTCAGTGGGTTAAGCCTCTGCCTTCGGCTCAGGTCATGATCTCAGCGTCCTGGGATCGAGGCCCGCATCGGGCTCTCTGCTC
>LNAC01000335.1:746707-799137 GCA_002007465.1 Ailurus styani
CTCACCTCATTTTTACCAAAACTTGTTACTTCTTATCTTTGATACTAGCCATTCTGATAGGTATAAAGTGATACCTCATTGTGCTTTTGATTTGCACTTCCCAGATGAGTGATGTGGAGCATCCTTTCATGTGACTGGTGGCCATGTACACATCTTCTTTGGGAAAATGTCTGTTTAGGTCCTCTGCCCATTTTCAAATCAGATTGGTTTTTGATGCTGAGTTGCAGGAGTTCTTTATATTTAACTCCATATCACATCTATAGCATTTGCAAATACCTTCTCCCATTCACTAGGTTACCTTTTTGTCAATGGCTTCTTTGCTGTGCAAAAGCTTTTTATTTTGATGTAGTCCCAATAGTTTATTTTTGCTTGTTTCCCTTGCCTGAGGAGACATGTCCATAAATATGTTGCTTAGGGTAATGGGGACGGAAGAATTTAAAACTGGAAATATACCAATTCTGTCACTGCTTATAGTAAGAGGTTAATAAAACTTTCCAAAGGAAAGGATCAAGTACACTATGTAAAGTCATAATAAAAATAAGCAGCTGAGGGACACCTGGGTGGCTCAGCTGGTTAAGCATCCGACTCTTGATTTTGGCTCAGGTCATGACCTAAGGATCCTGAGATTGACCCTTGTGACCTGACCTGCTCCACGCTCAGTGGGGAGTCTGCTTGAAACTCTCTCTCTCTCTCCCACTATCCCTCCCCCTGCATGCACACTCACTCTCTTCCTCTCTCACTAAAATAAATAAATCTTAAAAAAAAAGAAGAAGAAACCCACAAACAGAATAAAAACCAAACCAAACCAAACACCATACTTAAAATCATCTTTTAAATGTAAAATCACCAAAATTAGAAGACACAGAAAATCATGATGGACATTAATATCAAAAATATCAATACATTTAAAGAAGTCATGTTCATCTAGTAAGGAAAAGACTCCATACGGGTCATAAAACAAAACCCAATTATAAGTAAATATAAGAGAAATACCTACAAGAAGAGAGAAAATAAAATTCTAAAAATCTGAAGGATGGGTATGGTGTACCTCAGAGCCAAAAACAAAGAAATCATCTCACGATCTTAATAAGTAATGGGTAACATTTGAGTAAGACATGAAGTGGGCAAAGGAGAAGCATGTTATTAGGCTTAATAAAGGAAAGTCCACAATGAAGATCTAGCAGTAGTAAAATATCTACTACATACAAAATGACACAACAGCAGCACCCACAAAGCAAACACACAAGAAACAACAAACTGACCACAGCACAAACGTTACTCTCTGGCCACTATACAATAACGAAACTAAAAAAATAACAAAAATACTAGCTAACTGGGGACAGACAAATATGGATGGCCTTGAAGGCACGGTTTCTTCCCCACTTTAGTGTTTTAGCAGAGACAGTGGGCTCCACGTGTGAGGATCGATCGAGTGCAGGTTCCAGCCTCCTGCCTCCAGAGGTCGTTCCAGCAAGGCCACCTTCCCAACTGGCCAGTGTCCGGTGTACGCGGCTGTACACATGTTCTCTTCCTCCCTGACGCTAAACAGACACGGCATGACGGAAATGGGTCCCATACTCTTGGAACTACAGCCCCTAAATTTCTTCTACCCCAACAAATTATTTAAGTGGATAATATACAAAATAGTAAATAGGCTTATCCTTGGCTCAGCTAGCCCCTCCTTCTTTCCCAGAACACAGATCCTCCCCACGCCCGCGTGAAAAGTGCCCTGTGAGTCACGCAGTGCTGACACTGGGCCCACTGCCGCAGAGGCAGCCAGTGCCAGGCTGGTGTCGCTGCAACAGGGGAAGCTGGCCTAAGGTGGGAGAGCCAAATGAGCAAATCTCCTCCTCATCAACAGATCTAAAGCCACAACCTTCAATGTAGCTAGTATCAGTGATTAAGAGAACATTTTGCCCTGTTTGTACACTTTATTTTTCAATTTATTCCAAAGCTTCGAAGGAGGATTTCTATTTGTTAAGGCTCCCTTAGATACCATACAATATGTATGATATTTCCTGCACTGTTGTTTGTCATAGTAAAGGACTAAAAATTATATAAATGTCAATCAATGAAGGAAATAATTACATACATTATGGTATGTCTATAGCAAATAATACAAGGAAACGATTTTTTTAAATGCAGTAGTAAAACATTCCACACTGTAGAAAACTAGACCCTAAACTATTCCAAGAAATAATTTTTCAAATACAATGTCTATCACACAAAGGATAACCAAGAAAACAAGATATAGTAGGAAAAAAACATTAAGAAAACATCCATACAAAATTGAGATCCATAATCATCAAACACTGACTCTCAAGTAAAGACATGAAGCCAAGCATGAAACTGTAAATGACAGAAAGTGACACAACAGTTTTTTAAAAGGACCAAAAAGTATTTTAAAATGAAATAAAAAACTCAATGTTTGTAATGAATTGGATGCAGCTTATGAGAAAACCAGTGAAGCTGTAAACAGAGAGAGGTAAGGAGTAACAAACATGGAAAAGATGGAAGAGGAGACACAGACATACAGTAAGAAGGTCTGACATGAGTCAAATGGGCAGAAAATAGTGAACCAAACATCCCTCGTCTTGGGTTTAAAAGAAAGCAGCGAATGTAACCTGAAGGAAAAAAAAATTAATGAAAATCAGGATGGAAATTAATAAAACAGAAACAAGACAGGGGATTCACAAAGCCCAAAGCAGATTTCTGAAATGTACACTAGAAGTGATAAACCTACGGAGAGGCAGATCCAAGAAGAAAACAGAATGAGGACACCAGAGAGCAGTCTCAGGAGTGAGAAGAGACGAGCACTGTTGACTCTTCAGAGACACTAAGAGAACGTTATCAATGGCTTCATACCAATGCATTTGAAAATCTAGATGAAATGGATAAATTCCTAAACAAGTATTAATTTCCAGAAATAAAACTTAAAAACAGACAACTTGTTGATGTGGTCGTTTTCATAGATGTGTTTGCATATAATCTAAATCAATGTATGTATACAAATATGTATTCATGTAAAACCCAAGAAAAGGCCTAAAAATACTAAAATCATTAAATATTAAAATATTAAATCAGGGCACTAGCAGTAATTACTTATGTGGACAGAAAGGGAATGGGGAAAAGCTGCTAAAAGAAGTTCTAATTTTTTACATTAAACACACATTCAGATATTCCTTATGGAATTAAAAGCTAACAAACATAAAAAAGCCAAAAAAGAATGAAAGTATTTCCCTATTTCCCTTCAAAAAAGAATGAAAGTGAAATTCTAAAATATTCCAGGGTAATATTTTAAAGTAAGTGACAGCTCGGTTGATAAGCCTGCTTCTTTGGCTATATTTAGCAAAACAGTGTAATTTCCACACCACCATCCAAAATCATGATGTGATTAATACCCAGTGGAAGTCAGCAAAAGCAACAGAATTCCAAAAAGGGAACAAGAGAGATCCTAAGTTGCAAAGGGAAGTGTAACTCTATCCGAAACTGTGATTCAGTAGGCAGGGGATGTTAACACTTCTAAGGGAAAACAACGGACTCCTAGATACTTGGGTCAGTTTTCCGTCAGGATGACGAAAGGATAAAGAAAATGGAAAGCAGGCTCTGGAAGTTACCACTCGGAAAACTAGTAAGTACAGTTAACTTGAGTGTTTCATCAATCAATCCTTCACACACCGTAACTGAGCTCTTCCAATTTCTACTTATTACATCAAATTGGGGGGGGGGATGTAATATACATGCTGGAATGCATCCAATTTGACAAAACTAATTATTTTAAAAATCTCCTTCAAACAAACAAAAAAGGCACAGTGAACATATAAATATTTCGGGTCAACCTGGCAGACTGACAATTCTGCAAACCTTAAAGATGTTCTTTACTAAACAATTCTTAATACTTCTAAAATCAAAGTCAAATAACCAGAGGATAGCAAAGACAATGTAACAAGTACACAAACTTTCGAACTGTACACGGTAGTAGTCAATGTGGCACTAATTAAGTATTCTGACAATAATCTTTATTTCAGATCAAGTAAAATACAAATGAAGTATCTGAAAAAGCTCTAATTTTTCTGCAGCAAATAAACACCTTATGGCAACTTCTTTGGGCCAATGATAAGCTGAGCGATGTCTGATTTTTTTGTGAATAAGTATCAGATGTCTCTAAGTCAAATGGAAAACTTAAAAAGGATGTATCTGGAATTTCATGCAAGCCCTTTTGCATTCATTACTCAAGAATCTCTAAATATTACAAGGGGACCCTAGGGAGTTTTAAGTGGATTTATACCTTTACAAAGCACAGGCCTTCAAGTCCCATGTTATGTAATTAAAAAGAAAACAATGACTAAATGCACGAAGCTGACAAATGCACTTTTTAACCTTTAGTAAAATGTTATCATACCTTATTCATATTTAAAAGCTCTGCATTTTACCTCAGACACTATCACTAAGCCACCGTAAATCAGACTTTATGCTTCAAAGAAAGGTATATACAAATTTCCGAGGGGAAAAAAAAAAAAACCTTCTGAATACCCTCACCCAAGGTTTATTTATAAGAAATCAAATTATGACAAGTTTTCATCCATAACCAGGATAAGTTTCAGACAACTAGTTTTTTCTCCATGGACCTACACCAGAAAGCCTAACAGTCAGACAGACTAAGGGGCCTTCCAAAATCGTCCAAGGACTGGAGCTCTTTTCCATCATGGCCAGCCAGCCCAGGAAGAAGCTGCCCACAGCCCCAACGCTCATCTCCAGAAGGACGCTTGTAAAGGCACCAGTGATGACTGTGCTGCCAAATCCAGCCGTCCGTTCTCCCCACGCCCCCTCCTGGACACGTCAGCAGCGCGTGACCGAGGCCTCCCGAGTCAAAGACTCTGCCTCCACGTGGCTCTCAGAGAACGGTTCTCCTCCTGTCTCTGCCCTGGCAGACCTTTCTGAGTCTCCTTTCTGGTTCTTTTCATCCCCGTCTCGAAACATGAAAATGCTTCAGCTGCAAATGCCTGGCATTTTAAAGGATTACTAAGGAAGACCATTTATAAAAAAATCATCCACATCACACTAGATGCTACACCTGAAAATTCTGGTGAAAACCTATTTTAAGTATCTCTTTATCATTAGACGACAATTCTTAGAGGCCTCAATCTGAGAAGGAAGTAGACTTGCCCCCTCAGAGTGTCTATTTGAGAATGAATTCTAAAATGTTTTTTAGCTCTTCATGAACTACCATCTAATGAGACAAGACTGACCATCAGGAAGGAAGTAACACTTTTTTTGCTCCTTACATTCCGTATCACTAATTTGCACAGTGGGGGTCCCAACAGTGGCAAGCCCATGTCATGAGGGAAAACAGGAACGAAGGTGCATAGCATGCAGCTGGAGAAGGGGTGATAAGTTACGGATCAGCAGCTTTTATTTAGTAGGTCTAGATCATTTCATATCTGTGCAGCCTCAGATTTCAAAATAACCCGTTACTGCTTTCAACCTAGACATCCCCTGAAAGGAGGAGGGACTTGAAACAATGATTAACCTTTTAGATATCTGAGAACTCACCATTTCTTTCCAATGAAACATCTCAAAAAGAGCCTTTTTCCTTTGAAAAGAGCAACGGAAATAAATTTTGTTCTAGGACTTTGGAGTTTCTTTTTAAGAAGAGCCTTTCTAAGAAGCTAGGAACAGTAAAGTAAGGAATTTAGTGACTCTGAATAAAATACAGAACTTCTTTCAGATCTCTATTTTAATAACACAGAACAGCTTTCAAATGAGTCCCGTACCTGAAAGTTCCTTCGACTCTTTCATTAAAAACAAGCAGGGCACAGAAGTCACCATGGTCAAGAAGGAAGTCCATGGCCCTTGAGACCCCAGAGAAAGATCCTCCGGGTGTGGAGAATGCAGAGAGAACAGAGGCAAGAGGAACAAGTGGTATCACACAGGCAGGATATACTCTGACTCACACCTTTCCTGATGGTGCCACGAAGGTTGTGACAGCCAGTTCACAAAATTCTTGAAAAACAGCAATCATCCTGGGCCTCTACGAACAGGCAGCAGCACATCTGTGTACAAAAGAGCCCCGCCAGTGCAACACAGGGCCCCCACCCGCCGCAACCACTCACATCCTCCCGACAAGACCTCTCCGTGGACAGTGATCTCCGGAAGCCCTGCTTGACAGAAGACAAATTGACCGTGTCAGAAGAACTGGTTGGGAAGGACCACTAAGAAAGCCTATGTGCAGAATCTGGTCCATGAACCAATTCTGTTTGACATTCAAAGGGTTTTTTACTTGCCCCTAAAAACCTTAAAACTAGAGTTTTTTTTCTAAAAAATCTACAGTTCTGGCTTCTCTTGAAAATAAGAATCAAGGTGGAAAATGAAGAAAATTATTCAAGAAAAAACATTAGAAATGTTTGCAGAATTTAAGACAGAAGAGTATTTTAAAAACTGATCTATTTTGGCAAATATAAAGAATGTATATGGCATACGCGTGTAAGGAAGCATAACAACAGACTTCCTTAGGATTACCAACGTGTCAGCACACCCTCTCCGCCCATGTGTTCCCCCCCTACTCTTCCATCTGCCTTCCCAAACCCAAAGGTAATGAGTGCTGTGATTCTCTGCTTATCACCCTCCTATTTTCCCTGTGGGTGCATGTAAGTGATTTCAGTATACACACATTTCTAAATTACATCCTGTTTTGTATGCTTTTAGTTTGATAAAAACTACATTGTTTTAATTCAATGTTTCAAAGATCTATCCATGTTGCTACAGTTACTCACTGATGCACAATGCTCTCTACAGTACAACTGTACTCACACGCAGAACATTCATCCATTCTTCTGTCACTGAAATGCGGTTGTCTTCAGCTTCTTATTATTAACAATACCGCTGCTATAAAATCTTTTTCTTATATCTTGGCATAAGCTTCCCCAGGACACATGCACAACATGTCTATAGAATAGCACTGCTGCAAACTCCAAGGAGCAATCCATTCATTGGGTCAAAATCACATATTTTTAAAAATAAAAGAGCACAGTGTCCACATGCAGTGCACAAAGAAAAGTTATTATTTTCATGAACCTTTGACGCCCACCCTATGTATTTATTGGGATAAACTTTAGTACGCGTCCAATAAAAACAGCGTTAAAGGGCTTAGGTTACCCTCCAGGTAGATGCCTTCTAAAGAAGCGAACTTTCAAGGTCTTAGGGGATGTGAAATGTTCAACTCTGTAAGACAACACCAAACTGCTTTCCTAAACAGTTACATCAATGTGTACTCTCATCAGAAGCGAGTCAACCTGCCTGGTGATCCCCTTCTTCACTCACTCTTGGCAGTTTCAGGCATAAGAATATGTGACTGATCTGACAGATACATGAAACAGGACTCTCGCTTGTGCTTGTCTTACACACTCTAGGCGGCATGAACGCATGTGTGCTGATTCACGTATGCATGTGTATATATATAAATACTTGGGCAGATGTGTGTTTCAGTATTTCTTCCCAGTTTGTGGCTTTTCTTTCTACTTTTGTTCTAGCACCTTTTAATGAACAAATGTTCTTAAGTTTAATTTGGTAGAATTTATAAACCTTTCCTTTTATGGGCTGTATTTTTTTTTTTTTTTTTTAAAGATTATTTATTTATTTATTTCACAGAGGGAGAGAGATCACGAGGAGGCAGAGAGGCAGGCAGAGAGAGAGAGGGGGAAGCAGGCTCCCCACTGAGCAGGGAGCCCGATGCGGGCCTCGATCCCAGGACCCTGAGATCATGACCTGAGCCGAAAGCAGAGGCATTAACCCACTGAGCCACCCAGGCGCCCTATGGGCTGTATTTTGTGTTTAACGATTTTACTCTGTCAAGATCATAAAAGTTCACTGTCTTCCATGAATGCAGTCAAGCCGCTACCGTCCCCAGCAGATGCTTCCTCTCTCCTGTGGCCACCCCCCTATTTAAATGCGTCTGCTGGGCTTCTGTATTCCACTCCGAGGTCCATTTGTCTATCCCAAAGCCCATACTACATCACCTTAATTAACAAATCTTTAAAGTAAGCCTTGAGTGCTGATAAGGCAAGGCCCCTCTTCTTCTTCTTCAGGAATGTTTGGCTTCATTATGCTTCATGAACGCTCATCAAATTCCTCACGAAATTCATGCTGAGAACGTAAGTATAATTACACTGAATCTGTACATTGAATCATTTGTGAGAATCATCTTCTTGATACTGTATCCTCCTATTCAAGAAGATAATGTGTCTCCATTTAATCTTTTTAACATCTTATGACAAAGTTTCATAATTTCAAAATAGCTTACATATATTTCCAGATTCATTTTTGTTCCTGCTGTCAGTAGTATCTCTTCTTGACTGACATTACTTGGCTGTTGCTGCTAAAGAAGAACGATTAATTATTTTTAAATATGGGTCTTATATTTGGCTCTCTTGAGACACTCATCATTCTGAATGATTTGTTGATCCTTTTAGATTTCAACGAAGACAGTCATATCACTTGAGACAGGCTGTGTTATATTTCTTCTTTGTGTCATTATTTTATTTCTATTTCCACACTGCCTTTCCACACAGGCCAGGATTTTCAGAACACTGCTGAACGGAGGTGGTGACAGTGGGCCTTTTGTTTTTTCCCGATTTGGGGAGATTATGCTTATGTTTTACCACTAAGAAACAGAGAGCTTTCATCAGGCTAAGGAATTTCCCTTCTATTTCTAGATCTTTTTCTATGGATAGATTTGACATCTCTCAAATTCTTTTCATCAGTCTGTAAGAAAAAACATGATTTTATTTTAAATGACTAATGTCACAAATTAAACTTAGGATTTTCAAGTGGGAACCTCCTCCTCTCCCTTATATTCCTGAGAAAATCCAACCTGGTCTTTTTTTTTTTCTTTTTAAACCTATTGGATTTCATTCATGTTCATAAGCAAGACTGGCTCCTCTCACTCTTTGTTCTATTGTTTTTGTCACATGTACACGTGAAAGTCATACTAATCAAAAACACCGAGTTTAGGAATAAACCCTCACTGCACCGTTCAGTGGAGGAGTTTGTATAAGCTTGCAATGATCGGATAAAGCACCTAAAGGCAAATCACTTAACACGTAAAAACTAGGCCTGGTGCTTTCTATGTAAACAAACTTTCAACTACTGCTCAGTCCCTCCAGTGATAATAGGATTATTCCACCCCTGGGGCAAATAAAAAAAAATAGGATTATTCCAGAATATGATTTCTTCTTGAGATAGAAACTTCTTATTTATTGGCATAAAGATTTTCACAGTATTTCTTATAAGCTTTATAATCTCTGCTCTATCTACAATCATATCCCTCTTTCCATAGGTAACATCTGCTGTTCAATACCCTTTTACTCCTTTGTTCAGAGGCTTGGCCTCATGCAGATTCTCCCCACTGCAACTCCAGCTTCCACCTCTTTAATTTCTGAGCCTTGTATTACTGCCTTCCTTCAACTTTCTTTGGATTTATAACTTTTTAAGGCAATGCTTAGCTACTTATTGCCAGTGGTTTTCCCTTGCTAACACAGGCATTTAATGTTATGACTTCTCCTCAAACTATCACTTTAATCAAATCTCAAAAATGTGGATATACAGTAATTTTATGTTCATTCAGTCTTAATACTTTTTCCTGTAATAGCTCCCTCTTTGACACAAGTAACTTAACAGCTCCTTTTTTAAATTTACAAATACATGATTTTTAAATCTCTACATTATGTGTATTTTTATTTCTTTTTTTTTTTTTTAAAGATTTTATTTATTTGACAGAGAGAGAGATCACAATTTGGCTGAGAGACAGGCATAGAGAGAGGAGGAAGCAGGCTCCTTGCTAAGCAGGGAGCCCGATATGGGCCTCAATCCCAGGACCCTGAGATCATGACCTGAGCCGAAGGCAGAGGCTTTAACCCACTGAGCCACCCAGGTGCCCATGTGTATTTTTATTTCTAACTTAGTTGCGTTGTGAACAGAGAACGTGATCTCTATGTATTCATCTTCTGAAATTTAACAGAGATTTTAGGGTCCAGCACATGATTCGTTTTTATAAATGTTTCATATGTTCACGAGAGGTATACATATTCTCTGATTTGGGGTTAAGAGTCTATTAAGTCAACTCTGATATGCACATTGTTCAAATCTTTATTTTTAAACTTTTGTCTTTCAATCTCATGATAAATTGGGAGAGATGAACTGAAATCATCCACAATGATGAAGAATTTGCCAATTTATCCTGTATATATCCAATATGACTTTATTTATCTAACTTTAGATCTGTTTTCAGAAACATACAAGTTTAATCTTATGAAAAATTTAACCTTTTAATACACGCAGTGTCCTCTACTTACTGCTAATGGTTCTTAAAGAGTATGATTAGTAATCTCCTGGTATGAAAAAGGCTACAACAGAGGTGGCTACTATTAAAAATACACAGTTGATTTAAGTCTCTTAATCAAATCTGAACATCCATGCCTTTAACAACCAGTTTAGTCAACTGATATTAAAGGTAATTACTAGACTTATTTCATCTTATTATTTAATTTGTCCTAAGGTTGTACCCCTTTCATCCTCTTAACATTTTGTTAAGGTTTGATGAACTTTCTTTTGGTTTTTGTTTTGTTTTTCTTCCTCTGCTCTCCACTCTCCACCCTCCAACTCATTTGTAGGACTTATGCTCCATTCCTGCTCCCTGAATAAAACCTTAAACCCCCTAGCAAGGGATACAAAAACCTTAAAACCTTTAAATCTCCAAAATGCAAAAATCAAAAAGGCCTGAGCCAAACATGAAGCAAGTTGTCCAAATCAGAACTGGGAGTCAGTAGATTTCTTAAAATTGAAAAAAAAAAAAATTTTTTTTAAAAGGAGTGTAAGACTAGAATTCCAAAAACCAGGAAAAAAGAAGAAGAAGAAGAAGACAGGAGACATCTGAGGCAGATGAATGGATGGACGGAGAGAAGGGAGAGAGGGAGGAAAACACTAAAATACTATTTAGTAAGACCTGTAAGCTGACGTGGTTTCTGTATTTCTAAACAGCTGGAAAAAAGGAAACAAATTAAGCATACTGTTTCATAACACACGGAAACTATTCAAAAGTTAGATTTCACACTGCACACAGTTTTACTGAAACAGAGAAACACACCTTTGTTTACGTTTTGTCTGTGGCTGCTTCAGCACTGCCTGTCAAAGTTGAGTTCCTGGTACAAGGCAAGGATGTCTCCTCACACTAGTTCTTTTCAGCAGCATACTAAAAATCTTTTCAAATGTGATTAAACAAAAAAAGAAAAGGTAGTACAGATTGAGAAAAAAGACATCAAACTATCTTTGCTTGCAAATGAAATGACTGTCTACAATGCAGAAGATATGAAAGAGTTAACAAAAAAGTTTCTGGGACAAATATACAATTATACCAAGGTTGCAAGACACAGGGTAAATATACAAAAGTCAATCATTTTCCACACGCCAACAATGAACAAGTGGAATCTGAAATTAGAAACACAACACCATTTACATTAACATCGCTCAAAATAAAATATTTAGATATAAACCCAACAAAATACGTACAAGATCTATATGAGAAAAACTAAAAACTAATGTACGAAATCAAAGAACTAAATAAACGGAGAGTCCATGTTCATGGATAGGAAGACTCAGTATTGTCAAGATGTCAGTTCTTCCTAATTTGAATCATAGATTCAATGCAATCCCAATCAAAATACCTTCAAGTTATTTTGTGGCTATCAACAAACTAATTCTCAAGTTTATGGGTAGTAGCAAAAGACCCAGAATAGCCAATACAGTATTAAAGGAGAAGAAAAAAGTTGTGGCACTAACCCTACCCAATGTCTAGACTCACTGTAAAGCTACAATAATCAAGACAGTGGGGTTTACTGGCAAAAGAACAGACAAACGGACCAAGGAATAAAACAGAAAGCCCAGAAACAGACTCCCATAAGTCAACTGCTCTTTGACAAAGAGAAAAAGGCAATACAATGGAGGACAGATGGTCTTTCCAACAAACGGTACTGAAACAGCAACATTCTCAAGCAAAATCAGGAATCTACACACAAACAGGCCTTATGCCCTTCACAAAACTTAACTCAAAATGGATCACAGATATAACTGTAAAGCACAAAGCCATAAAACTCCTAGAAGATAACAGAGAAAACCTAGATGATCTAGCAGATGACCTAGATGACCAACAACTTTTTATTTAAAATACCAAAAGCACAATTCATGAAAGAAATAATAAACTGGACTTCACTAAAATGAACGACTTATTATAAAAGATAACATCAAGAGAATGAGAAGACTACAATGAAAGCAACAAGCTGGGAGAAAATATTTACAGAATTTTCTGATATTTGATAAAGAACTATTATCTAACATATACAAAGAAGTCTTAAACTCAACAAGAAACAACTCAATTAGAAACTGGGCCAAAATCTCCACAGACACTTCACCATGGGTATTCAAATAGGAAATAAGCAAATGGAAAGATGTTCCACATCATATATCATCACAGAAATACAAATTAAAACAACAAGATACCACTACACACCTATTAGAATGGCTAAAATCTAGAACACTGATATCAAATGCTGACAAAGAGGTGAAGCTCCAGAAACTCTCATTCATTGCTGGGGGGAATACAAAACAGAACACTTACTTTGGAACACAGGCAGGTTTTTTTTTTTTACAAAATGAAACACTTTTGCCATTTGATCCTATAATTATGCTTCTTGGTATTTTCCCAAAAGCACTGAAAACCTGTGTCCACACACAGATGTTTCTATGAAACACAGATGTTTCTAGCAGCTTTATTCAAAATTGTCAAAACTTGGAAGCCACCAAGATGTCCTTCAGTAGGTAAATGGATAGATAAACTGTGGTCCTTACAAACAATGGAGTATTACTCAGCACCAGAAACACAGAACAACACTAGAAACACATAAGAAATCAAGGCATAAAAAGGGAGAAAACTTCCATGTGTCTTACTAAGTGGAAAAAGCCAATCTGAAAAAGGATACATACTATATGATTCCAACTATATGACATTCCGGAAATGGAAACTTAGGGAGACAGTAAAAACAGGTTGTCGGGAGAAAGGGGAGAACATGCTGAGCACAGATAATTTTTAGGGCACCAAAATAGTCTTTATGATACAATAATGATGAATATATGTCATTATATATTTATCCAAATCCACAGGAAGTATAATACCAAAAGTGAACCACAAGGTAAACTATGAGCTTTGGATGATTATGATTTGTCACTGGAGGTTCATGAGCTGTAATAAATGTCCCACTCTAGTGGGGGAGATTGATAACAGGGGAGGCTGTGTGTATGTGGTGACAGGGAGTGTAAGAGAAATCTCCTCAATTTTGACGTGAACCTAAAAATGTTCTAGGAAAATAGTCATAAAAAAAAAAAAAAGCGAGAGAGAGAGAAGTGCAGCCACAGAAGAGACCATACAAAGCCTAAGATATAATCTGTCCCTTTAAGAAAAAGTTTGCCTGCCCTGGTTTAATATATTAAATGAGTAGATTAGATCAAGACACTTCGTTTCTGTCTGCCCTGCCACTCCAAATCTCAGTAAGTCACCACAAAAGGCAACTTAAAAACTTCATGTCCATTGTAACATTGTAATAAAAAGTATCATTAACAAAAATTGGGGAACTCATGGGACAGAAAAAAGTAGACTGGATTAGGATCCAGACAGAAATGCTACAGCTACAATCACTGAAAAGAAAATGCCACTGCAAAAATAGAAACAGTTCTTCATTTTAAAAGTCCCAGAAAAAATCTAATGTCAAAATCAATGTAACAAAAAGAAGCCTGGAAGAAACATCAAGGTAATGTTTACAACTGGACACAGTCTCAGCCACTCCTCCGACCATACATGTAAAGTTAAAGACAACATCAATGTCTACTTCCAAGGTCATGCTCTCTGACCACCATGGAAACCAAGTTCATGCCCTGCCTCAGGGGACATCCGATCTGACCATGAGACCTAAAATGAAGAGAGAAGCAAAGCAGAGCCGCTAGAAACAGCGGTGCAGGATTTTAAAAAGATAGAAAGGAGGGCGCCTGGGTGGCTCAGTGGGTTAAAGCCTCTGCTTTCGGCTCGGGTCATGATCTCAGGGTCCTGGGATCGAGGCCCGCATCGGGCTCCCTGCTCGGCGGGGAGCCTGCTTCCCCCCCCCCTCTCTGCCTGCCTCCTCTGCCTCCTTGTGATCTCTCTCCCTCTGTGAAATAAATAAATAAANCGACAACTATTCCAGAAATCAAAACAAATATATTCTAAAACTTAACTCTAAAAAACAAACAAAAAACAAGTAAACAGTAAAAAAAACCCACACATGACCCCCCAAAATGTTACATGGTCAAATTCTACCAAATTCTGAAATAACAGATGACTTCCCTGCATAACTCAGAGAAAAAGAAAGCTTTTCACCTCATTCTATTAAGTTATACAACCTCGATACCAAACCAGAAAAGGGTAACACGCAAAAAAAGAACTAGAAGATTAATCTCATTTATACTTACAGCAAAACACATAAAAATTGAATCCAGCTGTTTATATTAAAAACCACTATAACCGCTAACCACAATGACCAGGCAGGGTTTATTCTAATAACACAAGGCCAGCACAGCATTAATACCTCTATTAATACAATTCAGCATACTGAAGGCTAAATGAGATAAATTCTAATATATACCAATTACAGCTGACCCTTGAACAACACGGGTTTGAATTGTGCAGGTCCACTTCTACGGAGATTTTTTCCCAGTAAATACAGGACAGTGCTGTAAATATATATTCTTTTCCTCATGATTTCCTTAATGACATTTTATTTTCTCTAGCTTACTTTATTCTAAGAATATTATTATATTAATATTAAAATACTATTAAAGTGTTATTAATTTAAGAATATGCTATCTAATACGTATAAAATAACATGTAAAATATGTGTCCGTCAACTGTTTCTGTTATCAGTGAGGCTTCTGGTCAAGAGTAGGCTTCTGTAGTTAAGTCTTGGGGGAGTCAAAAGTAATACACAGATTTTCAACCATGTGGGGGTGAGCAACCCTAACCCCCACACTGTTTAAGGGTCAACTGTATAAATACTAACCTATACCAAAAACGCATTTGACAAACTTTAACACGTATTCCTGATTTAAAAATAGTAACAAATTCCTAATGAGGTGAAATAGAAGAAAACTTCCTGAACTTGCTAATTACAGGAAAATATTAAAAGCATTCATCAAAGTCAAATAAAGTAAGGAAGATAGGGATGCATACACTCCAACAACTGAATACTGTACCAAAGGGCTTAGCCAATATAAAACACGAAAAATATGTAAGATTAAAATGCTGGGAAAAGCAAAAATAAAAATAGCATTTTTTATAGATAGTGAACTTTCATCTGGAAAACACAAGAAAACTAACCGAGAAATAACAACTAATAACAGTAATTATCAAGTTGGTGTTAAATAAAATAAGCATTTAAAACTTAGTAACTTCCTTACAGAACTATAATAACCAGACTTCAACAGAAATAGGAGAAAAAGATCCCATTCAAAGGAATAAATGCAATAAAATAGCAAGCATAAATCTGAGCTGGAAAAAAAGATGGAAGACCAAGCAAGGCAAATGAAAGAAAACGTTCTTGAAGGACATTAAAAAAAAAGGATGACACCCCCACCCCCAAGCTCCCAACACACGGAATGAAACCCATACACATCACAGGTGGAAAGATTCAGTATCACAAAAACGTCAGTTCTTTCTAAATAAGATTTAGAGAGATTCCAATCAGAATCCCATGACAGTATTTTCCCTTCTTGCTTTAAAAAATAATAATTCCAAATTTGTTTGGAAGAATTGACGTGTGGGAATTACCAAAGAAAATCTTCAAGGAGAAAAGAAAAAGAATAATGAAGGGAACTTCATACCCTCAAGATATTAAAGGTTTTCAATTTAAATACTGGAATTGAATTACGGTGGCACATCACAAAACAGTATCTGCAAAACATTTGACAATGAAAGACTATTATTACAGAGTAGCTCTTCAATAAGTAAGCAGTTGTTAATTAAATAATGCTGCAGAGAAGAGGAGGGATGTGAAGATGCAATCTACACAGCGGGGACAAAGTCTAATGGGAAAGCATCTGGGGAAAAGCAAATTAAGATGTGAAGATGTCAAAAAAATTAATTAAAATAAAACAAATGCTAAGAGGTCTTTTTTTTTTTTTTTAACCTTGGCAAACTTGAAAAGCAGCAACATTAAATGCTGGCAAAATATGAAGAAACAAGTACCATCACATAATTGGTGGGAATACAAATTATTTCAATCTTCTTGGAATATAACCTGTAAAAATGATTAAAATGTAAAATGAACACATGATACCTAGAACTGCAATTCCCTGTTAAGGAATCTATCCTATAAGTACAGATACTAATGCTCTGAAAGACTTGATAAAAAGATACTCATTGGGCACCTGGGTGGCTCAGTGGGTTAAAACCTCTGCCTTCAGCTCAGGTCATGATCTCAGGGTCCTGGGATCGAGGCCCTTATCCCGCTCTCTGCTCAGCGGGGAGCCTGCTTCCTCCTCTCTCTCTCTCTGCCTCCCTCTCTGCCTACTTGTGATCTGTCTCTCTCTGTGTCAAATAAATAAATAAAATCTTTAAAAAAAAAAAGATATTCACTGCTTTATTATAAATAACAAAAATGGAAAAAAAGCCCTATACATTAATAAAGTAATTTAAAATTTTGGATAAGACGTTGTGGATTACTACACTGCAATATAATAAAAAGTATGAATAATCCAATAAGTTGATATGTACTGAGACATAAATATTACCCAGAAGTCTATAATTCTAAGGAAAGAGTATGATCCTGTTTATACAAACAACAAGACACCGAATCTATGAATATGTGTGTATGCAATTACCTGGGAGATTTTCTCCCTGTTAGCCTTCATATGCCATGTCATCACACAGAGGAGGCATCTTTAATTATAAAATACTTTTCACAACTTTTCAAATTAAATATATTACACTTCACTCTGCAGCAACCAGTTACAGATCGTGAGGATCAGAAGTACCCTAACGAAAGCTTATGTAGAAGGGCAGTGTGCAACTTTCCATACCTGACATTTAAGGTCATCTTCAGCATGCTAAAAGGAGTTTAATTGAGCTTACCGATGTCATTAATCACTGCTCTTATTTTGGAGACAAAAGGACCAACTTCACTGGGATTCATTTTGACTCTCTCCTTAAGGTCAGCACCTGCAAAGTATTTTATTTACAAATACAATCTAGTTATAAACAAGATTTTAAGGCAACGAATTGAAAATACACATAAGTTTCAAAGGTAACTTGAGTATCAACTGAATGTATCCATTAAAGGAATTATGTTACTTAAGTCTTCCCTCTCAAAGACCAGCATGAGGAAGAGTAGAACACCTGCTGGTACAGCCACCATGGGTCTGCAGCAGTGCTTCTCAAACTCTGCTGTCTCGGGACCCCTTTACACGCTTAGAGGAAGAGAGTTACTTTAGAGCAGATCTACCAAGAGTTACTCTAGTAAAAGCGAAAACTATTAAATTTTTTAAATATGTATTCATTGATTTAATAATACAAATGAACCCATTCACACTAAGATAAAGGACTACAGCCCAAAGCCACCTCCTTGCCTCCCACAGAGATGCCTGCAGTCTGCCCAGCACTGCTCTCGCCCAGCAGTACAAACGTCAGCCCAGTGGAAAGGGCCAATCACTGAAAATCAGTCCGACTCCATGAACACCCGCCCTGGGGGCTGCAGGTTTGACATATGAGCAAACTGACAATTTCATAATTATGAGTTTATCACAGCATCATAAATTTGGAGCAGAGAAGAAATTCTTTTTTTTTAACTATATATATATTTTTTGTTGTTTGTTTCTTTGTTTTATTATTTGCCCCAGGGGTACAGGTCTGTGAATCATCAGGCTTACACCTTTCACAGCACTCACCATAGCATAAATCCTCCCCAATGTCCATAGCAGAGAAGAAATTCTTAAGGGGTCACTTACTCTGTGGCTCAACAAAAGCATTCTCTTTAATAAAATAAAAATGTATGAGAAAAGGCTCCCATTTAAATGAACAAATACAAAACAAAGTAAAAGGACAGCATAGAAGGTACACACTCAGCTACTGACTCTCTTAAGAGTCCTTTATAAAGTAATAGGGACTAGATACAATATCAAGTGCCAGCCAAGGCTGGGACATTCTGAGCCCACACACTTCCTGTGAGAGTTGAGAACTGCAACTGACAGAGCACATACCCTACAATCCATCAGTTCTTAGCCATATATACCCTCGAAAATCGCAGACATATGCCCGAGGAATATGTACAGTAGCATTCAATGCAAAATGTATAAAATTGCAAAAAAATCAGAAATAACCTAAATATACATAAGAATTTTTAATAAAATTAAGATATATTTATATAGCAGACTATTACACGTTCAGCATGCAAATGAAGGAATTAAAGTATAAATATGGAAAAATCTAAGTGTTGAAGAACATATAATTATGCATATTTGTTATACCTTAAAACATTAATATGTATTTATATATTAATAACAATATATTATATTTACAGAAACATACATAGGATAATAATCATTTACATAACTTTTTTTTAAAAGAATGCTAGTTAGTGGGGCAGCTGGCTGGCTCAGTCAGTGGAGCATGTGACTTTTGGTCTCAGGGTTCTGAGTTCAAGCCCCACACAGGGCACATAGCTTAATAAATAAAGAGTAAAAGAAAGCTATTTAAGGATATAAAATATGCACGGAAATGATAAATACCAAGTTCAATTGGCACGCCCTCTAACATACCAACCAGGGCTCCAAAGGGGGCTCTCCGCAACATCCACGCTTGGAAATCCACACCCAGGTTAAAGAGACTAGGTGTTGGAAGCCATGCCGGGGGCTCAGGGGAATCAAGGTTTGCTGTGAACATGTGCAGCCCATTCACACACACCAGTCCCAGCAGAGGTAGAAGATGTGGTCTGGCCCTAAGTGTGGCCCTAACCCACACAACTGTGTGAGACTTCCATGGGATTCATGGTTTATTTTAGAAATAATTACCTTTTTCCATAGGATGTTAAACATTTGTGACCTTGAGACTACATTTTAAAAATGTTAATACCCTTTTTGCTTTTAGTTTAGAAACCTACCCTGCAATCCTGAACATTCAGAACCTAAAAGTACAGTTTTGCCTCCATCCCTCCAGACTATAAATTTCTTATTTGATAATATCACAGTTTTATTGAGGTCTGCCATGTCTCTTTTACTTTTTAAATCCACCACATCCATGACCACTCACTTCAGGTGAGTGAGCCTTTGTGCTGCCAGGCAATCCTACTGTATCTCCCTACTCCATTCACCCTCATATTCATCTACAGACCATTTCCTAATACCTCTCTCTCCTTAAGCCTCAAACCTCCTACCCAAACCTGATACCAACTAACTAAGAAAACCAGTGGATTCAGGAGAAAAATTTCACCAACACCCACCACCAAATCCACCTATCTACCAGGATTAAACTCTTACACTCCGCCCTCCCTCCTATTACTTCAGATGAACTAACTCATGACCAAAGCCATGACCAAAGCCAACTCATGCACTAAATTCCACCCCTTTTTCTCTCCTTCACTCCAGCAATTATCCCTTTCCTGGCCGGCATCATCAACAAACGGTATCCCTCTTTCAAGAACCATTCCCATCAGCTACAGTAACACTGTAATACTGCTCACCTTAAAAAAGAAAAGAAAATTATGTGGACTTTCACTGCCAGCTCTAATGGAAGAGCTAATTATCAGACCAATTCTTTCACGAAACCCTAGAAAAGAAATGTGGAGACAGCTAGTTTGAGGACAATGGTGAACTAAGACAGTCAGAATGTATGAGAATATCAAGGCAAATGTAAGTTTCTAAACAATCTCACAGAAATGAGAAAAAAATTGGAGCTCAAGGCTTGCCAAAGAGGAACGCCACAGGCTTTTGTTCAGGTCCTCCGAAGGTTAAGTATAAAACAGGGTAAACACAAAGAAAACCATACCAAGACCAACTGTTAAAAAGAAAGGACAAAAAAAAAAAAAAAAAAAAAAAAAAAACCCCCCAAAAANGACTTCTCATCAGAAAGTGGATGACAGCTCTAAACTGAGGAAAGAAAGTAACTACCCATCTAGAATTTTAAACCTAACAAACCCAATAGCAAGAATGAAAAGGAGGGGGCGCCTGGGTGGCTCAGTGGGTTAAAGCCTCTGCCTTCGGCTCAGGTCATGATCTCAGCGTCCTGGGATCAAGGCCCGCATCGGGCTCTCTGCTCAGCAGGGAGCCTGCTTCCTCCTCTCTGCCTGCCTCTCTGCCTCCTTGTGATCTCTCTCCCTCTGTGAAATAAAATAAATAAAATCTTTAAAAAAAAAAAAAGAATGAAAAGGAGGATAATAGTATCAATTTTATACAGATTAAAACAAGAGAATATTATTAACCACCATGGTCCTACACATTTGAAAAGGACATGAAACGGACACATTTCAAGAAAAACACAACTTATTAAAACTGACAAAGAGAAAATCTGAAAACACAAATACATATTGAAAGAAACTGAAAATGTTAACTTAAAACTTGCCTACAAAGGAAACTACATGCCAAGGGGCTCCAACAGTAAATTCTTACAAATCTACAATGAAAATAATGGGGGAGGGAGGCACCTGGCTGGCTCAGCGGGCAGAGCGCTCTTGATCTCAGGACTGTCACTTGGAGCCCCACGTTGGATACAGATATTACTTAAAAAAACCAGAATCTTTAAAAAAAATTAATATCAATCTTAAACTTACATGGAGAATTGCAAAACAAAAACCTGATTAGGAACATTTTAAGAAAAAAACATGACAGGCTAATCTTTCTCATAAACACAATCTCAAAAAAATCCCTAGACAAAATATTAGTAAATCATACTTAGTGGTAACATAAATAAAACACAATATATCAAGACCAAGTTACATTCAGTCTAAGATTCAAGACTGGTTTAACATTAAGTGTTTAAATTTATAAAACAGCATAGAAGTGAAAAATCATAGACTTTCAGTAGGCATAAAATTCAACTCATTCTTTACCATCTTGAGGTAGAATTTACATGAAGTAAAATTCAGTCACTTTAAGTATACAATTCAGTAACTTTTAGTAAATTTGCAAAGTTGTACAACCCTCACCACCATGCAATTTCAGGACATTTCTATTACCATAAAAAGATCCCTCACACTCACCTGCAGTCACTCCCTGTTCCTACCCTCATCTCCAGGTAACCACTCTTTTCCTAAAACTGTGCCTTCTCTAGACATTTCATATGAATAAACTGGTACAACCGAAAGACAGTCTCCTGTGTCCTTCTTTCACATAGCAAGCACAGTGTTTTTCAGGTTTCCCCACGGTATAAGAATGAATCAGTACTTTTTTCTTTTTATTACCAAATAGTATTTCACCATAGGGACGGAGACACATTTTGTTCATCCATTCATCCATTGATGGACATCTGGGTTCTTTCCATTTTTTGACTATGATGAAAAATACTACTACGGACATTCACACACAAGTTTTTGTGTAGACAAATGTTTTTATTTGTCTTGAGTACACACAGGAGCGCAATAGCCGGCTCATACTGTAAATTTCTATTTAACAACAAAAAACCCTACTGTCACTGTTTTTGCACAGTGGCTGCACCACTTTACCTTCATATCAGCAATGCCCAAAGGGTCCCTGTTGCCCTTGTATGGCCACCAACACTAGTCTGCCATTTTTTTAATAGCATTTTATGGGAGTGAAATGGTACCTACTATGGTTTAAATGTGCATTTTCCTAATGACTAATGAGGTTAAGTATCTTTTCTTGTGCTTATTAGCCATTCATACAGGTCTTTGGTGAAATGTCATTTCAAATCTTTTGCTCATTTTTTTTTACTGGACAATTTGTCATCTTCTTAATGAGTTTTAAGAGTAGTATCTTGGATCCAAGTCCTTTCTCAGAAATATGATTTACAAATATTTTCTACCCATCTGTGGCTTGTCTTTTCGCTTTCTTGATTTTTTTTTTTGAGCTTTAATTTCAGTGAAGTTCAATTTATCAATCTTTTAACCAAACGTGCTTTTGGTGTCATAGTCATTCTTAATTAGAAGTTCATAGCAAACTACGAAGAAAAGAGAATCTTTTTGAATCTGATAAAGAGTAATTATAAAAATATCTTTAATTCCCATCACCTTTACAGGTCACTTACTAAGACAGTAACAGATAAATAGTATAATAAGAAAAAAAATTTAAATTAAATTACATGGATCAGAAGGGGAAAAAATTTTGTCTGTTCTCTTGTATATAATTAAGTCATCTGCCATCATTAGCAGATGACTTAATTATACAAGAGAATAGACAAAAGAATTTAGAAATCATGAAAACAAGTGAATTTAGTAAGGTTGATGAATACAAGTTCAAAAAACAAAAATCAACTGTCTTCATATATACTAGCAAAAGAAATTTGTGAAATTTAAAACAGATACCATCTCCAGTAACATTCAAAAATCAAGGAGCCAAGGAGTAACTCTAACTAAAGATGAGTAAGATCTGGGCACAAAAACCTACAAAATCTTCTAAGATAAATTAAAGAAGTAAATAAACAGAGGAAAACATCATGCTCATATTAGAAGACTTTCATACTGAAAGATGTAAATTCTCTCCGAATTAACAGAGTCAATGTGGTTCCAGTAAAAATCCCAATGCTTTTGGAAAATGACAAGCTGAGAATGCAAAGGGCATTTTCAATGCCTCCTGCAGAAGGAAGAGTTAGAGAATTTATACTAAAATAGGAAGATATTATTACAAAGGTACTATAACTAAGAAAACTGTAATACAGCCTCAAAGAGAAAAAGACCAATGAACAAAACAGCAAGCCCAAAAAAGACCCTCTTGATTTATAACAATGATGGCACCGCGGGAGTGAGACCAGATGGACACTCTGATAAATGGGGCAGGGACCACTGAAAGTTCATGTGAGAAAAAAACAATTCTTGACCCTTCACACCAGACACACACACACAAAAATCAATTCATGATAAATTATAACCTAAATGTGAAAAGCAAAACAATCAAACTTCTAAATGAAAACTAAAAATATCTTCAAGAGTTTGGTATACACAACATTTTAAAAAGACTTTTCCAAAGGCTTTGGAAAAAACTGGACTTCATTAAAATTAAAAACTTGTGTTCATCAAAAGTCATTAAGAAAATGAATATGTACGTGAAAGAGTGGGAGAAAAATGTCTGAAAAAAATGCCTGAAATAGAAGTCCTGCATGTGTAAAGCACCAAATCACAGAAAGAAAAATGTAAGTGACCCAAGTACAAAAAGCAGGCAAAAGATTCAGATACTTCTAGAAAGAGGACATCCAATTGGCTAACAGAGAGATGAAAAGGAACACAACACGATCAGTCATCAAGCAAACACAGATTAAAACACAGCATTATAAGCAAAATTCAGCTAACATGCTGGCGAACGTACAGAGCAATGGAAACTCTGACTTAATGCTGTTTGGAGTAAAAATTGGTAAAAATCACTTTGGAAAGTAATTCCACCCCAAGTGCAAATACCCATATCTGAAATACATGATATGTAGAATAAAAGCGTATTTACAGAAGCATAATTCAGAACAGCTAAAACCTGGCAACACCCCGAACATCCACCAACAACAGAATGGGTAAATTGTGAAATATTCCTACAATGAATATGATTATACTACTCCTAAATGAATAGTATGAACTAAATCCTACAGACATGGTTGAGTATAAGTCAACCTTAAAAGAAGACATGCTGGGTAATTCCAATTACATAAGAATTAAAAACAAGCAAAATTAGTATTTGGTGATCAAAATCAGAATAACCCCCAGTAGCACTGGGTGAGAGATGGTTAATGACAGAAAGGCATGAAAGATGGACTGTGGTGTGCTGGTAATGGTAATGTTCATTTCTTAAACCGGGTGGTGACTGCACAGGTTAGCTCATTTCACAAAAATATATTATACACTTAAGATCTGTACAATTTTCTACACATATATTATAACTCAATTAAAACGTTAAAAAAAAATTCGACTCCATATGTTCTACCCCCTCCAGCTACCACCCACCGATTTATCTCCTCTTTGTTAAAGCGAAACTCCTCAAAAGGGCTGCTCTTTGTCTCCCACCCTCTCCTCTTATACTGTGTCTTTTAAGCAAGGGAGATGAAAAGACAATAAAAAAATTAATAAATAACCAACAAAGGAAGTGGTAAATGTTTGGGGTGAAAAAAGAACAGGAAAGTGCCACGGAGGTAGGGGGGTGGTGAGGCTGTGGGCTACATTATGGTACTAAAGAGTGCGATCATACTGGTGTTACTGA
Organism: Ailurus styani; assembly: GCA_002007465.1. NCBI lineage: Eukaryota > Metazoa > Chordata > Mammalia > Carnivora > Ailuridae > Ailurus > Ailurus styani. The sequence goes on from LNAC01000335.1 coordinate 771,182, forward strand.
GACAGTAGAATGACATTCAGTCAGATCTGCTTTTCATGTTACTGAAAATTTAGTATTTGGTTCTAAGTTACACAATTTTCATCACTTGTATTGCTTTTGCAGTTTCTGCCCTACTGCAAACTCTTTCCAATTAAATATATAGTTCGACATTTAATGCACCAGAGACGGTGCAGAGAATTAATATATTATTTAACAATTTTGAGAAAATATCTATTTCACTTAAATATTGCCACCTAAAATGGCACTCTCCTAAAATTCCTGGACTCATTGTTTTATATAAATTCCTACTTTTAAATATGTCTTGAGATTACTATGTGTTAGATTTCTGCTCATTTATAATTGCAGTGGACTATCCAGCAGGACTTTAGAACAATTATGGGAAACAGTAGCATTCTTTGTTATACACTGCAAGATGTCTAGCTTCCTTGGCCCCCAATAACCAAAGGACCATAAGGCGCTTCAATCACTGTGCCAACCAAAGAACGCCCCTGGAATTCCAACACGCTCCCCAGTGAGTGTTCCCATCCCTCTTGAGATCCAGTGCTTTAAGCCAATGGTCTTCAACCTTTTTTGTTCCCAGTACTGCTAAAAAGAATTTTTAAAAATAGGCGGCCTTGAAAATTTGCATATGACATTTAAAACTTTCCATCACTTAAGTTTAAACACTTGTAAAAACCGCAGTGCACTCCTGAACACTGGCATCTTACGGAAGAGCTCACGTAGATCACGGTCAGCGTGTCCAGTGCGACCACAGTGATCTGACTCACAAAATCACCCACGTCTAACACATATGAACAAATCCTTGCTTAACAATAAGAAATATTACATTGTTTATGTTCTATGTGAACTGGTATTTCTACTTCACTTTCCTATAACTATTTTTTTCTGAGGTACTCAGTATTTATGCATAGAAAACATTTTTGCAATGAAATACATAAATGGATTGAATTAACTTTTATTAAATTTCCTGTAACTATGATAAAGCACTAACTTTAAAAGTTTTCCTCTGAACTGACTTCATTACAACTATTAATTGGCGCACAACCAACTGAAGCACAAATGGAATGCACATCTGATAACTATTAGATACTGTAAGTAAACTTGTACTAGAAATGTATCTCAATGAGAACCCTGGGTCCGTCTCCCCTCCTTCCACTCATTATCTCATACATCTATGTATGCAAATCATTTATTGCTAGAATGAGACAGGGTTCATTATCAATTTTAGTCACATGGAGAAAACTTTCTCACATAAACAAAGGAGTTCTACTTAGGCAACGTCGCCCAGTTTTTTCAGCTCCTCTGGAGCCAACTCTTGAAAAATCATATAGCAATTAAGAAGCATTTAACAATTCCATATGAACTTTATGAAGTAAGAACTGGAAACTGTCAGAATAAGAACAGGATCCCAGTTGAAATTCTCAACATTCGTATTTTAAAGAAAAAAGAAAAGAAAAAAAAACTTTTCGGCAATTCAGAAGATTTTTTCCCTCCCTGGAGCAAGGAAGCAAGTAAGATCAAGACTGACTTGCGAAGTGCAAGGACAGCTGTGACAGGGAAGATGGCGAGAGTAATTGCAACCCACACACCGGTCGGAAAAGTCTCATGAAAGAGCATCTACGTACGTAAGTTGTGTATCAACTAGACACTGAAAACTAGCTATTCCTCCTGAATGCCTAGAAATCTCCCCACCTCAGCCCGGCAGATCATTGTGTGAAGTCATTTTCCTTGGAGTGTAGTGCACAGATCGAATGGATGGAGACAGCAGTCTTTAAAAGTTAATATCAAATTGTTTTCCAAAGTCTTTCTACCTCCATACCTGGCCAGCAGCAATGCACTACACCTGTACCGAGCACTGCCACACTTGCTAAGTTCTGCCCATCTCCTGGACAAGAAATGGTAGCTTTAACTGCCTTTTGCTCCACAGTCGCAGATGAAATGCCTCATGATTTGTACAGCATGACTGTGTGGTTATCAAAGTTGACGTTTCCAAGTCACTCCAGGGTCCGTACACATGCTATCAATCCAAACGCCTTGGTCTTTCTCCCTGCCACCCCGAAAGGGCTTTTATTCCTCCCATTCAACCCAAACATCAGGACAAGGTAACAAGGATTTCCAGGCACCTCAATCTATAGCACAGAGGAAGCTGATGCTGCCAGTGTCCTGAGGAGGTGTCCATCTAGATAGACTCAAGTCTGGGCTTCTTTTCCTTCCCTGCACTGCTCTAGCGTGCTACGCGTATCCAGGTGAGCCTGCCTCACAAAAGGAGCTGGGCGAGGGTCTTTGTCATTTTCCCAGAAAACATACATGAGACTGGAATGATCTGTCACAGACATTCTGTGTAGAATGCCTTTCTGCAGTCACCTGGCCAGGTATATTCACTGTTCTGGGATCAGTCAATTTTCCATTTCTTAAGTCAGTTTCGGTTAAGTTTTATTTTGCAATAATTTATCTATTTCACCTAAAATATCGACATCAATCACTGGCAAACATTATCTTACCAGTTTAATGTTTAATGTCTATGGAATTGATACCTATGACCTTTTTTTCTCAATCTGAATATCGTTTATTTGTTTTTTCGCCCTTGATTTAATCTTGCCAGAAGTTGGACCATTTGACTTTTCAGAGAACCAGCTTTGCGCTTCATTCTCCTCCACACGTACTGTGTGCTTTCTGCATCATAAGTGTATGCTCACCTTCATTCCCTTCCTTCTGGCCTATTTAGGTTTAGCCTGTAGCTATCTGTGTGTGTCATTTCTTAAGCTGGATTCTCAGTTTATTCATTTCAAGCCTTTATTCTTTCCTCAAGTACAATCTTAACTATATTACACAACTTTTAAAGTATTTTGTTAGAATGTAACTCTGAACATGCTCTAATTTACATTAAGATTCCTCTGTTGAGCTATAAGTTATTTAGAAGTGATTTTAAATCTCCCAATGTATGGAGACTTCTTCTAATTACCTTTTTGTAAATGACTTCTGTCTTAACTGCTTGCAGTCACAGAACACAGCCTTTCAAATCTGTAGAGGTTTTACAGCCAAGCAGATGGTTAATTTTCATGAATATTCCATGTGTTCTTGAAAGGAGTGTATAATGGTCCACTGCTGAGGGCAATGATCCACTCAGGTACATTACTTTAACCCTCAGTAGACCAAAAGAAATAATCAACACCCTCTATCAGCTGACGCTGAGAAACCCTTTGTATTTTATTTAATATCTGGGTCATTTTATAAATAATTTACAGAAAAATAAAAGAAAAATAAAAAAGCAAATTTGACACTTTAGTCAAAATGTAAATACACCAAACCCACATTTTTAAATTTTCCTAGTATGTGCATATACGTGGACATACACACACTACAAAGACATACACATATATGGATACACACTCACACACACACACAAATACACATGAAAAGGCATACATAATTTGAACAAAACTGTCCACCAACTGACATGTATGAACCTGGAACATACAGTTTTATAAAATCTGATCCCAGATTTCAAATATATTTCTAATAGATGATCATTACTTGTAGTTCTTCTTGAACTTCCATTGTAGAAATGCAGTGCTTTTGAAAATCTTGACATATCACAATTTTGTTAAAAGTCATATTCTTTGTACTCTGATTGCAAAATACATTCATCTTAGGATGTATGAACCTTAAAGCAACAAAGCCAATGATTTGTTTTCTTTCCCACACCATCTACTCCCTTCCTATCACCTCTGTGTACCCACTAACCTTCAACACTTTCTCCTTACAAAGCTGTGTCAAGTAAACAATCACACACAAACATTACGTGAAATACAAGAATACTGACACACATCCTTTTAGCAAAATGGGATGTCCAAGTGCTCATCACAAACCACTGCATAAGGAAGTCCGTCCTACCAAGTGACTAACTGAATGCAAATTCCACATTTCCTTTATATAAATCACTGAAATAAACTGTTCACTCATCAATTCTTGATTTCAATAAAACTCATCCAGGATATCGTCATCTGACAACTCATAGTCTACAGATTTCCCTTACATGATCAACTTCACCTTCATGATTAGAGCCTGGAGTCCTGCTGTCTCTTTTGATGATTATTCATCTGATAACTATGAAATATCTTCCACTGTCAACTTTCTACTCCTGGTCATCAGAGGTAGAAAATTAAAAATCCTAAATTCTTAAATGTGTTCAATAAAAGCTAAAAGAAAGACTACAAAGATGGTGCCTCCAGATTACACTTAAATTTTTAAAAGACGACGCAATTCTTGAAGCAATGCAATAAAAAAGCAATGATTTGACTGACTATTGTATCATCTTTCTGGGCAGTTCCATCATTCTTCATTTTCGTACTGCAGTCTTTCTTAGCATAGCCATGAATAAGTGATAAGTAATAATAAATCCATTCCTAGATGATGAAATTACTAATAGAGTGATATGAAACAAGAACCCACAATACATCTTAGATTCAGAAAAAAGGTTCAATGAACCCACACTGTAACTGCAAAAGAAAATGAGTCTTCACCTTCTTTTTTAAAGTAAATTATATACAACTAAGTGGGGTTTATCCCAGGTACGCAAGGCTGTTAAGCATTCAAACATCAATCAAAGTAATCCATCACATCGGCAGCTAAAAAAGAAAAAATATCACACGACCACATTGATAGATGCAGAAAAAGCAACAACAAAATTCAATATCCATTCATGATATGCATTCTTGATAAAGTGGAATAGAGGGGTACCTTCTCAACTTGATAAAGAATATCTATAAAAATGTCTACAGCTAGTATAATTAATGGTGAGTAACTCAAAGTTTTGCCAGTATGATCAAGCAAAAGGCAAGGATGTGCCTCTTACCACACCTTTCAGATCTCATACTAGAAGTCCTTATGAATGCAAAAAGTCAAGAAAAGGAAGGAAAACAGTAACAGACTGGGAAGGAAGACATAAAACAGTCATTTATTTTTTTATTTTTTGAAGATGACATGATTGTCTATGTAGAAAATCCAAGAGTCAATAAAAAAAAATTCCTGGAATTAGCAATTATACCAAGATTGCAGGATGCAAATTAATATATAAAAGTCAATCACTTTTCAATACATCGGCAAGGAACAAGTGGTATTTGAAAATAAAAACATTATGTCCCTTACATTAGCTCCCCCAAAAATGAAATACTTAGGTACAAATCTAGCAAAATATGTATATGATCCGTAAGAGGAACACTACAAAATGATGAACAAAATCAAAGAAGAACTACATAGGTGGAGAGATAGTCCACGTTCATAGATAGGAAGACTCAATATTGTCAAGATGTCGGTTCTTCCCAACTTAGTCTACAGAACCAAGGTATATCTCTAACATCAAAGTCATGACCCATGAAAGACATAATGGATAAGCTGGACTTCATTAAAATGAAGAACTTCTGTTCAGCCAGAGATAATGTTAAGACAATGAAAAGGCAAGCCATAGAATGGGAAAAAATATTTACAAAAGACATTTCTGATAAAGGGCTGTTATCTAAAATATACAAAGAACTCTTAAAACTCAAGTAGTAAACAAGCAACTCAATTAAAAACTGAGCCAAGTGGGGTGCCTGGGTGGCTCAGTCAGTTAAGCATCCAATTCCTGATCTCAGCTCCGGTCTTGATTTCAGCTCAGGTCTTGATCTCAGGGTGGTGAATTCAAGCCCCGCATTGGGCTCCATGTTGGGCATGGAGCCAACTTTAAAAAACAAACAAACAAACAAACAACAACAACAACAAACTGGGCCAAAGACTTTAATAGACACTTTACCAAAGATACACAGATTGGAGATAAACATATGGTGCTCCACATCATATGTCGTCACGGGAATGCAAATTAAAACAAGGAAATACCACTACGCACCCGTCGGAATGGCCAAAATCTGGAACACTGACACCACCAAATGCTGGCAAAAACATACAGAGCAACAAAATCTCTCATTCATTGCCAGCAGGATGCAAAATGATATACCCTCTCTAGAAGACAGTTTGGCATGTACTTATAATACTAAACGAACTCTTAATACGCAATCCAGCAATCTTTGGTATTTACCCAAAGGAGCTGAAATCTTCTGTCTGCTTAAAAATCTGTACACAGATGTTTATAACAGCTTTATTCATAACTGCCAACACTAGGAAGCCACTAAGATGTCTTTCAGTAGGTGAATGAATGAACTGTGGTCCATCCATAAAGTGGAATATTATTCAGCAATAAAAAGAAATATGCTATCATGCCATGGACATGGAAAGACATGGAGGAAGAATCTTAAACGCCTATTATTAAATGAAAGAAGCCAATCTGAAAAGGCTATACAGTGTATGGTCCTGATATAACATTCTGGAAAAGGTGAAACTGTGGACACAGGGAAAGATTAGTGGTTGCCAGGGGTTTTGAGGAAGGGATGACAGGTGAGGTACAGACGATTTTTACGGCAGAACTATTCTGTGTGATACTGTAATGGTAGATACATGTCATTACACATTGTCCAAACCCACAGAACGCATAACACCAAGAGTGAACCCTAATGCAAATCAGAGACTTCGGGTGAGTAGGACATGTCAGTGTAGGTTCATCAGACCTAACACGGACCAGTCTGCTGGAAGATACTGCTAGCGAGGGAGGCAGGCTATGGGTGTATGAAGGCGGGGGGTATATGGGAAATCTCTGTACACCCCCCTCAATTTTTCTGTGAACCTAAAACTGCTCTAAAAACACTGAAGTATTAAAAATATTTTAAATTATACAGTAAATTTTCCTCAAGGTCATTTATAGTAACTCCCATTTAACAAAAAGGACTGCTCTGCCATAGGATTTTATTTGAATTCAAGGCTCTAATAAACAGAGCCTCATTTTTCCTCAGTGAAGTATCCTTTTACCATCCAAATCCAAAACTTTCCTTCTATCCAGCATCCCAGGCTCTCTGGCGCAGTGGGAGGCTTCTCTCCTAAGATGGTGCCACTTTTCTCTCCCCTGCAGAATCAGGGGCAGTTCCATCGCAGCAAGCTGCTCACCGGGGTAAGATCTCATCTTCGGAAAGGCTCATTAACCCCTCATGCACTGCCAGCTATCAACACATTTCTGTGAACTAATTTCTAGGATATACTATTAACTGAAATGAGTACGAAGTATATAAAATTCTTACTTACCTAAGAAAAATCTAAATAGGTCCACAAGCATATCCTTAATTTTGCAAAAAAGTAACATGATGGATAAACTAGGAACTAATGAGATTCATTAACGCCCTCAAGAGTGGGAATCAGATGGAAGGTACTGGACGGAGGAAGTGGGTAGCAACACTTCTGTGTACAGATCTGACTTTTGAAACCATATTGATATTTCATATATTCAAAGTAAAAGAAATAAAACTGAAATAAACCTACCTTTATTTTAAATGAATAAAACACAATTACACTGAACAAGAAATGACATAAATAACTTTCAACACTGTTTCTACCCTATACCCTCAGTCTAAAGACATAAATACTGTAAGTAAATCTTGAACCTTAGTTAGAAACTGTATTTATCACAGTGGTATCAATTCAGCAATTCTGAAACTATTTTCTGCATACTATAGAATTGAGCAAATGAACAAATACATTTCAGATAATACAGGTACAGAATGGGAGAGGAGGGATGCCTGGGTGGTTCAGTGGGTTAAGTGTCTGCCTTTGGCTCAGGTCATGATCCCAGGATCCTGGGATCAAGTCCCTCACTGGGCTCCCTGCTCAGCGGGGAGTCTGCTTCTCCCTCTCCTTCCGCCTCTCTCCCCGCTTGTGCTCTCAATTTGACAGCTCACAATTTTGTTAAAAGTCATATTCTTTGTACTCTGATTGTAAAATACATTCATCTTAGGAAGTATGAAACTTAGAGCAACAAAGCCAATAATTTGCTTTCATTCCCACACCATCTATTCCCTTCCTATCACCTCTGTGTACCTACTAACCTTCAACACTTTCCCCTTACAAGCTGCATCAAGTAAACGATCATCAACAAACATTACGTGAAATACAAGAATACTGACACACATCCTTTTAGCAAATAAATGGACAAATAAATAAATAAAATCTTTAAAAAAAAAAAACTAATGGGAGAGGAGAGTGAATCCTACGGTGAGGAACTGGAAATGGACTTGTTAACAGGAACTCATGGCTTTCGATATATAAATACAGATGCTGATGGGGGGGTGGGGGAGAGAGAGTGTGTGTGTGTATGTAATGCAATGTAATTCACTTATCTAAGTAGCTCTTAGCTTGATCCAGTAAAAGGGCCTAGAGACAAAGACACCAAGGGAGAATGAGCATGTTTAGCACCCAGATCTTGGTTCTTAAACACCATTCCCCACCAAAGGGAACTGAAATTTGCAGCTCTATGACAGAGTGATACTAGCCTTTTTCTTTCAAATACTGGAAACTTCTTTCAGATGCTGATCAACAGGTAGGGACAGACTGAATGGGAGCCCCCTGACTGCTCCAGCTTTCTTTCTAAGGGTGCTTTCCAGGATAGGATGCAAGGCAGGGGGGCTTAAACAGAGCAAGAAGAGAGTCTGGGTGCCTGGAATTTGCGGAACAGAAAACCAGGTAAGTGTCACTCAGAGAAAGAGCTCCCATAATCTGCACAGGGTTTGCTTAACCTTTAAGCTGAAATGCCCATTCATAAGCAGTTATCAAAGAAAACATGGACAGGGAGCTAGGGTGTAAACAATTCTGGTGTTCACCTTATGACGAGCAGGAACTGAGAAAATGTAAGAACGCCCTGGGCATTCAGTCTTTACTGAATCAGAAGCTTTAAAAATAAGCCTCAAAAGGGTCAGGCAGATCCTCCAGGAGTATGATCAACCGGCTGGATAAAACAACACTTTAAGAAAGACACCAAGTAGGGGTGCTCTGTCACAAACATAATTGATGTGGGAAACAAAGGCAGAAGAGAAATTATCAAATGTCCTTACTACCTACAGCCCATTGACAAGTGCTTGACACAGGCAGAGTGACCTTTCTCTAGGGACTCAGCTGCCTCCATGTTGGCAAAAGGACATCCTAGCCCGCCCCCCCACCCCCGGATCCTCTAAGTCTACTTTAACATATGAAAACCATTTTAGAAACTTCCTTTATCTCTAGCCCCCCACCAAGATCTGTGCTGGCAATCACCCCTAAGCATACGGCCCACTGATGTACATCTGAAGGGTCTCATGACTAAAGTTTCATTTGGCGGTAATAAATGAATTTCCCCGACAGCAGCTCGCCCCCTCAAGGTCCTGGAAACCCTGCTTCCAAATTCCTTAGAGACTCACGCTCTCCCTAACCCCCTCCAGACTTGAAAGTATATAATAGCCACTCCTCATTACCCCAGCACAGTTCTTTCTGCCCACGAGTCCTGTCCCCGTATTTTAATAAAACCACCCTTTTGCACCAAAGGCATCTCAAGAATTCTTTCTTGGCCATTGGTTTCAAACCCTAACATCTTTCCTTCATCAATAACCAACCACAGATATTTCATACAATTCAAGAGAAGAAAATCACCAAAAGTTTATAGTTAGGAAGAGATAACAACTAAAAGTATATGATAGTTTTAAAAATGTTTTAATGAATACATCACATTGGTATGTATTAATCATGTGGCCTTTAGTTTTATTTTAGAGAATATGAGAATACTGACTACCTCCATCTCTCAAACTTGACTTTGCCCTGCAAGTCCTAAGTTACTCAAATGGAAATTCTAATGAGGGGGTTTCCAGGAACACACACCTCAAGATGATCCTCACTTATAGCGGCCCCATAGGCCACTACCACCACACACTTGTACAACTGCGAGTCGTACAACTTTCTGCAGGACCGTTCATCGATCGCACAAGAAAAAAGGGCACCTTCCCCGTATGTTTAGAGACGCAGTCTCCATGGGCCAGGTATCTAGCATCTTCTGTGGAGCCCTACACAACTCAGGCTGGCTTCTCCAGCTGCAGGCTGAGGGGCCAGGTCCCAGGGAAAACACGTGGACCAGCAAGAGGGAAACAGAAATCGAGTCTGGACTGGGGTAAGCACATCATAGCCTGCAGGCCAGTCTGCCCCCAGCTAAAATTGGTCATTCTTGTTTTCTAAAGCTTTATAAAAATAAATGATAGATAGATAAATAGATAGATAGATGACAAAGACTGTAAGAGGCCCAGAAAGCCTAAAATATCTGGCCCTTTACTGAAAATGTTTGCTGAACCCTAGTCTAGACTAACTCTCGTTCCCAAGGGAACCCCTCAGAAAGCAAGCTGTGCTGCTAAATCTCAACCACCAGGAGCAGACGGATAAACATTCGATCTGCTCCTAAGCTTTTAAGCTCTGCCTTTCTAGCCCCTGGAGCTCCATGGAACCTCACCCAGGGTCACAGCTGGCTTATACCCCCTGGCCTCCTTAGGAACGCAACAGGGGCTTTCCACATGCAGGAGCTCCTCGGGCCTCCAGCACCCTCCTCTCTGCTGAAGGCAGCAGGGCCTCACTGGGAGGCCTGGCGAGGGGCCCGCAGAGACAAGAGCCCAGGCCAGCCACCTCCAGCCGAGCTGCCTATCCCTGGAGGGGCCCACTCCCTCCTCTCCCGAAAACAGGCAGCTCTATTCCTCGGGGACCTGCCTGCACTTTAGAAGGGGCCCTTTAATAAGGGAGGATGAGGAGACAGAACTTGAACAAGTCACTCTTCTTCACCCACGAGCCACCTACACGTGCAGTGAATCAAAGTATAAGCTTACGTCACATAACGACACTCTGCCAATGGTACTTCCTCAACAACCAAAGCCTTTCAATTCTTCCTCCGTGAACTATTTGCTGAGTACCTTCAAAGGTCCAGGCGCTGTCCTGATAATGGGCCCCTGCCCTAATTCCAGGGAATCAGCAGGTCTGCGGGAGAAGCAGACTGCTCACAAAATCACAAGTGAAAAACAAATTCCGGAACTGAAGAGTGCCAAGAAGCAGCTAAAATAGGAAACCGTGGTGGAGGGCGGGGGGAGCAGGGCTGAAACGACCAGGGAGCAGCGCTCTAAGGACATGACGACTGTGCGACGGTCTTTCCAAGCTAAGGGAACAGCGAGTGTGAGACGAGAATGGGCTCTGCCGGGCAGAGACCGAGGTGGAGAGGACAAGAGGGAGGAAGGGGGGAGACGGGGCAGAACAGGAGAGGAGCCAGAGCGGCAGGACCTCACACACTTGGTCCCAGTCTCCTACAAATACTTGCCAGCTTAGTGGGATTATCCTCTGGTTCTGGTCAGAAGTGTCAACTGGAGGCTCCTGAGAGGATGAGAGGCCGTGCCTTTCCACCTCCTTGAGGCTGTCCACAGGCCCTGGCTCCCGACCACTGCCCCACACCACCAGGACCTTCCCATCTTCGTCTCTCCTCCTAGATTCCAGTCCTCCGGCCTTCCTTTTAGTCACACCTTTGTCTTTATGCTGGGCCCACCAAATAAGCCAGGATAACCCCCCCAGCTCGAGATCTCTAACTTATTCATACGTACGACGTCCCTTGTGTCCTATAAGGTCACACAGTTATAGGTTCCAGGGTTTAGAACATGGACAAGTTTGGGGGCTCTTATTCATCCACCACACACGTTATTTCTGAGGATTAGCGGAAGCAGGGGAGTGAGGACCCTTCATGTTGCTCACTCGGGCTGCTCTGCAGGGCGACATGTGACACAGGGATAGATCAGCAGACGACGACCAACACGTACTTCCTATTTCTTAGAAAGAAAAGGGTACCTATAGAGCATAAAATATTACTTAGGGAACATTTTTTTAAAGATTTATTTATTTTGGAGAGAGACAGAGAGCAGGGGGAAAGGGAGAGAGAGAATCTCCGACAAACACCCCACTGAGCACAGAGCCCAACACAGGGCTCGATCTCAGGACCCTGAGAACACTACCTGAGCCGAAATCAAGAGTCAGACGTTCAACCAACTGAGCCACCCAGGCTTAGGAATTTTTTTTTAATGGAAATAGGGTTAGAAATGAATTAGCAACAGCCAATAATTATTACTTCCTCAGAAAAGCCATGAGTACTCTGAGTTCTTTATAATGGTACCTCTGGCATATCCAAATGAAAAAATTAAAATTAATTATAATATTAAAAGCTTCTATATGGAAAGGAAAAACGTTTAAAATCAATGATCTAAGCTTCCACCTTAGGAATCTAGAAAATAAGGAATAAATTAAAACCAAAGCAAACAGAGGAAAGAAAAAAATGAACCAATGAAACCAAAAGCCAGTTCTTTGAAAAGATCAAGAAAAGTAATGTTTTACCAGAATTTAAGGAAAAGACACAAATTATCAATATCAGAAATGAAAGTTATCTCTAAAAATTCAGTCAATATTAACAAAAGGGAATATTATGAACTTTATGCCAATAAATTTGAAAACTTAGATAAAACAGATAATTTCCTTAAAAGACACAAATTACCCAAACTTAAGAAGAAGTGGATAACTTGAATAGCCCTATATCTACTGAAAAGATTAAATTCACAGCTAAAAATCTTCCCACAGAGATAAGTGGACCCAGATGGCTTTGTTGGTGAATTTTGCCAAACGACTACAGAAGAAATAATACCAATTCTATACAACCTCTTCAGCAAAACAGAAGAAACAAAATTGGAACACTTTCTGATTCATTTCATGAGACCAGCAATGCCCTGACACCAAAACCAGACACAGACGTTACAAGACAACTACACTTAAATTTCCCTCATGAACACAGCTGCAAAATTTCTCCACCAAATGTTAACATATCAAATCTCGCAATACGTAAAAAGAGTAACACATCATGACCAAGAAGGGTTCATTACAGGAATACAAGGTTGTCTAACAGCTGAAAATCAATTGATGATTACCATTTTTAAGAGACTGGGGAGGGGAGATATAATCATCTTAAGAGACACAAAAGAAAAAAATTTGACAAAATTCAACACCTGTTCGTGATAAAAAAAAAAAAATCCTCAGCAAACTAGGAACAGAACCTTTTACAACCTAAGAAAAGCACACTTCTGAGAAAACCGCAGCGGAGAGTATACTTATTGGTGAAAGACTGAATGCCTTCCCTCTTTAGCAGAGAGAAGGTTGGGACGGACATTCTCATCAGCTTTACTCAACACTGTAACGAAGATCCCAACTGATATAATAAGAAACAATAAAAGGCCAACATACTAAAAAGGAAGAAGTAAAACTGGCTACAGATGACTACCTACAAAGAAAAATCCCAAGGAATCTACAAAAAAAAAAAGATTCCCAGAACTAAAAAGTCAGTTTAATAAGGTTGTAGGATGTATGGTCAATATATGAAAATCAATTGTAGTTCCACATGCTAGCAATAGAAAATCAAAAGTCTAATAAATGAGAAAATGCCACTGATAGTAGCATCAAAAAACTATGAAATACTTAAGAAGAAATTTAAATATGTCCAAGATGTGTACACAGTAATTGAGATTGAACAGCATGGACAGCTTGGGTATAACTCACACACACAGAGTCAACTGATTTTTTAGAAAGTCCTAAGATAATTCAATGGAGGAAAAGTTACTCTTTTCAATAAATGGAGTAGAAAAATTGGAATAAGCACATGCAAAAAATTTTTTTAAAAACCTGTGGTATAATACACAATATATTTGGTCCTTTTCACAGGATTCTGGCACAGGGCTTTAAAAATCCTTCTAAAAATCCTTTAAAAATCCTTTAAGCACAGGGCTTTAAAAACTATCCTGAGTGATAGAAGTGTTTTTTATTTTTATTCATAATGAGTCCCTCTCAAGGACCCCTAAATTTATGCTAATGAGATGACTGTTGGAGGGCCTCTGAATAGCTTCAGAATAGAGGCTCCTCACCAGAAAGACCAAGCCATGGATATAAGGCTAGGATTTTCAGCCCCACCGCTCAACCTTTGGGGGCAGGATGGGGCCAGAGATTGAATTCAATCACCAAAGGGCAATGTTTTACTCTATCATGGCTATGTAACAGAGCCTCCATAAAAACCCATAAATGATGGGGTTCAAAGGAGCTTTCAGGTTGTTGAACACACCCTATTCCTGCCTATGCATTCTACCATTTGGCTGTTCCTGGATTCTACCCTTTATAATAAACCAGTAATAGTAAGTAAAGCACTTTCCTGAGTCTGTGAGTCAATCTAGCCAATCCTACTCCTGACACCAATTGGGGGCGGGGGGAGGGACACAGGGTTCCACACCAATTCTCCAATTCTCCATGCCAAGAGGGCATCCAACGATTTAATTCAATCCTGCTTGCTCCCAAAGTTAGCACGGAGCCTACAGATTAAAGGCTCAGCACCATGAACCTGCTTGCACTTCAGGTGCCAGTCACTAGTCCCAGGAGGCACCCAAACTTCTAAGGGGCCAGCTATAAATTCAAGAGTTTCCACAAACTCCTCATCGGGTCAAATAATTCATTAGAATGACTCACAGAACTTAGGAAAACACTTTATTTACATTTTCCAGTTTATTAAAAGGGTAAGACTCAGGCAGGAACAGCCAAATTGAAGAGATACAGCGAGCAAGGTAAGAGGAAGGGGAGCCTCCATGCCCTCTCCGGGAACAGCCCTTTCCCAAAATATCGATGTGTTCACCAACCTAGAAATTCCCCATTGTTTATGGGTTTTTGTAGAGTTTTCACTACATAGGCACCAAATCCTTTGGTGACTGAACTCAATCTTCAGCTCCCCCCGCCTCAGAAACTGGGGGAGTGGGACTTAAAGTTCTAACCCTTTAATCCCACGACTGATTCTTCTGGCAACAAGTCCCCACCCTAAAGCTATCTAGGGACCCCAGCCTTGAGTCAACTCTTTAGTATACGAAAGGCACTCTTATCACTCAGGAAATTCCCTGGGTTTTAGGTGTTCTGTGCCAGGAATTTGGCGCAAAGACCAAATACATATTTTCTTATACCCCAATATCTAAATCCATATCTTGCAATATGTACAAAAATTAAGAATGCATCAAAGAATGCATCAAAGGCCTACATGTAAAACATAACAACTAAAAAATTTCTAGAAGACAACACAGTTTGACAAAGTCTGTGCTCTGGAATAAGATAATAGTTCTTAATTCACAAAGTAAGTACAAACCCCACAAAAGAATACACAAATGGATAAATAAAATTTCCAATAAAAACTTTCATTCTTCAAAACAAAGTGTTAAAAAGGCTAGTCATCGAATGGGAGAAAATACTTATAAAATACTCATCAAATCAAAGACCTTGTACCAGGAATATGTAAAGAAGTCTGTAACTCAGTAAGAAGACATCTGATTAAAATATGGGGAAAAGACCTGAATAAACACTTCACCACCAAAAAAAAAAAAAAAAAAAAGACCAAAAAAGCACCAGGAAAGATGCTCAAAACCACTAGGTATTAGACAGATGCAAAGGCACTCAGCATATAAAACGGATACTCAGCAAACAACAGTACTGAAACGCGTAACACAGTGAACCTCAAAGCATGATGCTAAGTGAGGAAGCCAAATACAACAGACCACCTGTAGTAGGAGTCCATTTAAAAGACACTTTTTTAATTTGAGTAATCTCTACACCCAACATGGGGCTCGAACTCACAACTGCGAGCTCAAGAGTCACATGCTCTTCTGACTGAGCCAGCCAGGCATCCCAGGAGACATTTTACAAGAGGAAAAACTATAGTAAAAGCAAGGGAATGAGCTATTTAAGGGGCCAGAGCAGGGGAAGGGATTGACTACAAATGAGCACAAGAAAGCTCTTCAAGTGATGAACACGCTCTAGAGATCACTACTGTGATCATGATCAAAATGTCAACACTCAGCAATTACATACTTAGAATCAGTACATTTTTTTAATGTGTTATTTTACCAAGTAATCTCTACATCTAACATGGGGCTCAAATTCACAACCCTGAGATCAAGAGTCACAAGCTCCTCACTCAGAGCCAGTCGGGCGCCCCTAAAATTGGTACATTTTATTGCAAGAAAGTCATACCTCAATAAAATAGATTATTTTAATTAAAAAAAATGATATACAACAAAAGAACCCTATGCTAAACTATAACAAATTTGTGGATATCTATCCTTTCACTTATCAAATTCTGTAAGGGACTAATACTTAAATACATTAATACAACTTAACCTGAGATTCTGAAATAAGACAGAATAGGAAACGTCATCAGTCAGCAGCCCCCATGTATCTGTGTCATGACATCTGTCTCCATTTGAACACTACACACAACATTCAATAAAGCATGTTGACAATTTTAGTGAGAAGTTTTTAGTGAAATCATAATTTACTAGAATTCAAAAGCAGAAGCAAAACTACATTTACTTAAAAAAAAACCCCACACTATTATGTATAATTCAGTGAAACACTCAATTTAGAGTTCTACATACAAGAATCAATTACCAAGAATTGTTTATAATCTATTTTAGTAATTTCAAAGGAAAAAAATCCTTATTCTCAGTAATTTCTCAAAACTTTCATTTCAAAAATTTGCTGGTAAAACAACACGTGTTCTTTGCTACTTAGTGCTGGATCACTAGAAGAACAAAAGTAAAAACTAGGGTTACACATTTACATCGACTTCAGTAACCCAGCCAAAAGAACTTTTTCATAATTTTACCAGAGACAATATATTAAAATTGTGAAGCAGGATTATTTCAGCTTTCCTTTGTGTGTGGATGTGTGTCTTTGTGTGTGTAAGAAACAAGATAAAAGTTTTAAATGAATAAATAACACCTAGACTATGCAGGGAAGACAAGGACACATTTTGCCCAGTGCTTCACGATGAGCTATGACTATGAAAACAACATGTCTTAGTATTCCAAGAGAAATACAGGCAGCCATGAATCCAGAAGCAGTGTCTAACCTACAAGGAAGAGTACACTTTAGTGATTTCTAACCTGGAGTCATGCCTAGGGTATGGCATGGTATCTGAAGATATCCATGTACAGGAAACACTACGTATACCCATGATGATTATGGGTTGTTTTTTTCCTATAGCTAGACACCATTGTTAATTAACAGGAAATTCACTTAAATAAAATCCTATAGCCAGAGTGGTATTTTGACATTATATATCTTCTCAATCAATGAGGATATGTAAGTATATGAAATTTTCAAAATTTAAAAAGGAGACCTCATACCCCAAAAGATTAGAAATCATGGTACAGTTAAGAAACAAAACAAACAACCCTGTTCTAGGAGTCAAGAGAAGGAGCTCCAGCTAAGTCTCCCCCTTTAACCCCATGATCTCATGGCTCTTAACCTCACAGGGAGTCTGTAAAGTGAAAGCATCTGAATGGTTCTGTAAGATCTTTTTATTTTAAAGTTTTTCCTCTCACATGTAACAATAATTCAGAAACTTGGTCGATGTCACAATTTTAGGTGCCTTGTGAATTTTTTTCCCAAATTATTTACTTTGTATATCATTGGTTACTATAATTTATTACTATAAGATCATTATTTCACAGAAGGTGCAGAGACAAGAGAGTAACACTTGGAATCCCGGGAGCACACAGCCCTCGTCCAGGGCCCGAACACTGTACACACAGCCCTCCCCCACAGCACCTGCTTCCCACACGACCCCAGCAGCACACACTGTCCTCTCCATCTTATCACTCCAGATAGGCCCTTCACGTCTGACTGGGGGCCTCTCTGAATGCATCTGTATAATGAAATACTGGAAGGATAAAAAATAACCTAATAAAAATTTCAACTTTTATTAGGAAAAGAATGAGCAGGAGGTAGAAGTGGGACTCCTTTATTTGTATACATTTTATACATTTTGTGTACATTTTGATCTACCACCAATTTTTTAAAAAATAAAATGTGACTTTAAAAACTTAAATATAAGCGAAATACGGCTACCGATTTTAAACAGTACACTGAAAAGGGGAAGTAGGAGATCACTCAGTCCAACCTTCAACACACTAGGGATCGCTTTAATAGTGCTCCTTCATCTCTGCTTTCTGGCATATAAGAAAAAGGACATAAGAAGAATGAGCCAAAGTCAGGAGGCAGAGACACTATCGGCGAGCAGGAAGGAGGTCTGAGACCACCGAAAGAAGCTGCAGAACACGTCCCAACACTCCCTGAAGCACAGCAGTTTAAAGCCTGATTAATTTCAGCAACTACATGCTGAGTCCGTACTTGGGCTGTGTTCCCAGAATACAAAAGATGACTTTTAAAGAAGAAAAAAAGAAATTCCCATCCTCAAGAAATCTGAGGCAAGACCACTTTATAAGCTGTAAGTTTCAGGAAACAAACAAGGTGCCGCTGGAATACAGACGGATGGCGAAGAGGAACCTTATGAGGCAGAAAGGGAAGAGGGAAAAGGAGTAACCTGAGGGGTTGGAGGCACTAAGAGAATAACCAGTAAATGAGGACACTGTTTTTGAATACTCCTACTTCAGAACAGAAATTAAAGCTCTAATTATGTGAAAGCCTGTATTCTTCAACAATAACAAATGAGGCCTGATTAAATTCATATTTCTATACTGGTATAAACTACAAAAAACTTAAGTGTTCATTTTAACTCTGCGAAGAGATTTTATTAACTGGACATAATTAATGTGTACATACTAATAATGACAGACCTACCCAACTGACTCTTTCAAATCTATGTAAGAATAAAAAAGCCTTCCAGAGAAATTTGAAAGAATGGTTCCATTATTACACTGAGTTACTAACATAAATGACTTGCCCCAATTTTTCCATAATTCAAACACTGATTTTTTTAACAAAATACAGTAACAAATCTCATGCGTTAAAACATATAGCAGAAGGGCGCCTGGGTGGCTCAGTGGGTTAAAGCCGCTGCCTTCGGCTCAGGTCATGATCCCAGGGTCCTGGGATCGAGGCCCACCCACATCGGGCTCTCTGCTCGGCAGGGAGCCTGCTTCCTCCTCTCTCCTCTCTCTCTGCCTACTTGTAATCTCTCTCTCTCTCTCTCTCTCTCTCTGTCAAATGAATAAATAAAATCTTAAAAAAAAAAAAACATATAGCAGAAGATTATCCTGATCATGCAGAAGTTACAAGGCACATACAACAAAGGAAATAAATCTTGATGAGCCCTCAGAGAAATAGTATTCGAGGCCAATGTGTTCATCTGGGAAAAAGCGTTTGGTATATTACTTAATATGTCTCCAAAAAGGCAACCTATGAAAAAAAGTTGTAAACTGTTCTAAAGCATTAAAGGCCTTTTCAGGGTACTAATAAGGTGGAGGTGCAAATAAATGGGCACCAAAGAACAGGGAAAATAAAATCTCTACCAGGAATGATACTGTCACAGTCCGGCGGCCTGGGACCAACCGAGGGCAGTACTGCTGACAGCCTCCGGAACACTGAATTCCGGAACGCTGGTCCGCCTTCACGACACCACTGTCACTCCTCAGAGATTCTGGTCCCCGGGCTTTCCTTAAAGGCCCCCAAACTGCTCTAGGTCTTTCCTCCCAACGAACCCCCGAGCAGCCCTCCGAGGCCCTCGGGCGTGTGCTGGCCTCGGTCACCTGCAGACGCAGTCACCTGGTCCTACAGTCACGGACACGGGAGTCCTAATTCTCTCCGTGTAAGTTCTCCCACACTGTTTAAGAAAAAATGAGAATGTACGTAAAGCCCGTATAAAACTGCGAAGGGCCATCACTGACTCGGCGGGCCGCACTGGAGCGGCGCTCCAGGCCTCCGACAGCCCCACCAGGCGGGCGGCCTTCCCTGCCCGCGGCTCGGGGGAAGCAGCGGCTCTGCCACGACAGGCCTTCCCCCCGCAGCTGAGGATGATAACGCCACTCTCCCCCACCACCCAACTGGAGTCAAGACTAGTCTTTTCGGGCATGCTACGGTACACTGAAAACCAAAATAGAACTCATTTACACTGAGTGTTTCCTCAATACCACAGAATTCTGCAGTATTTTAAGGTGGAAGCCACAAAGGCTGAACCCTGACTGACTGAGGACTCTTGAGAAAGAAACTGAAGCCTGTGGGCCACAACAAAGACACTCGACGCTCTTTCCGTCATTCTCGGCATTGCTGGGGTTTTACTCTAAAGGTTTAAGAGATACTTGTTTAATGAATAAAATGTTGTGTGTCATTCTCTCAAATGTCTAATTGCTTGAAGGGGATTATCTCATTTATATTTTTACTGAAGAAAAATTGTTTACGCTTCAGCCAACTTTTACTTTCATTTGTAAATGACGATACTGCACGTTATCAGCATTTACCTTCCTCATCTACGTTTTTTACTTGTTTTACTACTCTACTAGTTGAAACAGATTTACTCCATCTCATGGCACCAAAACAATTACAAACGGAAAAGGAAAGACAAGTTGATCTTTAGCTTTTGGTAACACAATACAATGAGGGGGGTCCCTCACTGTATTTTCCCCACCGTAGATGCCAATTTAATGACAATACAATCCGTGGACACATATTCCAGCAGGTGCTACTACAAACAATCTCCAAAGCAAATGTCTACACTGGACACTTTTTACTGGAGTGCGACTGCTAGGCAGTGAAAGTATTTTTTGAGCAATGAATACAACCAGAGCACACTGCTACAGGTAGGAGACTCAGCTTTTCCTTCCCAGCTGATCTCTCATAAATATTACACACGCACTACAAGTATTTCGGTGGCTTAAATTATTTTTTTTGACTTCCAAAACAATCAACAAAAAGTTCCTTAACTAATACAAAGCATTTTTTTCCTCTGGTAAAACAGTAAAAAACAGACAAAGCAAATGTTGGTAATGGAACTCAAATCACAGAACACTTCATAATGGAAAACAGGTTATCACTGAGGAAAACTCAGACTATAGTTCAACGTCATAATAAAATTTATTTACATACCAGCACAGAATATCCCCGGGACTTCACTCCTGACTATTATGGTCCGTACTTTCTTATCCGATTTTAAAGCATCCACAGCTTTTGAGAGCTAAACAGATACAGGGAGGGTAAGGAGAAAGAAAAAAAAAAAGAGGAAAAATCACTTTCAGATTGATGTCAACATTGTATCTTAATATTAGAAACAAACAGCTTAATCTTTATACTCACCATTTTTACCAGATTTTTACTGAATGAATTTTTGGCATAAGCTCTGTTTATTCCAAGCACCACAATTCCTAGTGAGAAAAAACAGCACAAGCATCTGAGTTAGTGAGCGTTCAGGTACAACTCCCACTCACACAGCCAGTTAACCTGAGACTTCGGAAATCTGCCCCTTCCCTGAGGTTCATGCCAAGAGCTTTGTCCTTATTTTCATGTTTACTCTCCTTTTCAAGATAAGGATATTTTTAAACAATGTGGTATATGTAATATATCTGTAACATCAATCTAGTACTTAATACGCACCTCTTTTCTTCTGCCTATTAGAAAAGAACTTTATTAACATCCTGTCACTTTCACTTTAAACACCACTAAGGTAGTCTGGCACATTTTACTAAATGTACTTATTAGTGAAAATTCTCAATTACAGAACACTATTTAAAATGTGGTCTCATCATCTTCAAGTACATACAGAAGTAACAGCTAGCAAATCCTTGTCACCGGCAAGCCCTGTGGGACCAGCTTTTCTGCTTCCGCACCAGGAGTTAGCATCCCATTTACTCTGTTTGTCATACTACGTAGTTCTCAGTATTTCCAACCCTTCTCTGCTGAATCTGTTCCACATACTTAACCTGAAGGCACTTCCATTTAGACTGAGTCCAACAAGTAATTCAACCTCGATCTATAAAAACAAAGTTCATTCTTTCTCCCATGAAGCCCAGTTCTCCCTCCTAACTTCCCTAATTCTATAAAGAACACATCATCCCATTCCAAGTGCTTCAGTCCAATGATCAATTTTCCAAAAACAATTATGCACAGAATCCACCCCTCCTTAAATTCCTTTGTCTCCAAAACATTTCCATTCAAAGACTTTAGCATGATATTCAAAGCCCTATAAGACCTGTACTTGACTTTGCTTGTCCCCTGAGTAAGCATAATTTTCCCAGTGCAGGGAAATGCCTTCCACCTCCTTGAGGGTGGGGGTGGGTACGATCCTTATTGAAACTGAGTTAAACTGAAGACAGCAAAATGTATACATGCCTTCTCTATACAAAAAACTGCAAACCTATATTCAAAGAGAGTACAGAGATAAACTTCAGCTCACAGAATAAATTTTCAAGAATTCCAAATCATCTCAGCATGGAGAAAATCATGAAGAACTGGTATCTAGGGACACCTGGGTGACTCAGTCAGTTAAGATTCTGCCTTCGGCTCAGGTCATGATCCCAGGGTCCTGGGATCGAGCCGCACATCAGGCTCCCTGCTCAGCGGGGAGCCTGCTTCTCCCTCTTCCTGGGCTGTTCCCCCTACTTGTGCTCTCTCACTCTCTGACTCGCTCTCGCTCTATCTCAAATAAATAAACAAAATCTTTTTAAAACTAAGTATTAAAAAAAGAAGAAGAACCTGTATGTAGAGCAGGCTCTGCATAAACCCCCGATAAGGACAGCGCTGTCACTAATTGAGCGCTACAGTATTTGCTGGACACGGTTCCCAGGGCTTTGTGTTCATTACGCCGCGTGACCCTCACAGCAACCCGAGAGGAAGGCTCTATTTTTATCCTACTGAACAGGCGCCCCCAGAATGTGCATTCTTAATTTTAAAGATACTCCTAAAAATACTGTCTCTATTAACCGCCCACCCAAAACACTAAGACCTATTTGTTCACAACAGCAAACGACAATGTATGAAAAACATCTTAGAAGACATTTGGAAAATGTAAAGAAACATCTTGTAACTGTCACCAGGTGGAATCCAGGGTTTGCAGGCCTGAAGCTTATAAAATCTAGGGAGTCTTTGTATTTAAAAGAATACAAAATTACACACATAGAACCAGGGACAGATATAAATATTAAAACTCCAGAATTTTTAAAACTTGAGATCTACTACATTTTCTTTCCAATTATGCATATCATCTATAGCTCTTTCCCTCTTTGAATATTTATCAATAATTCTGAAAAAATATACAAAACTAATCAAATAGAATTTTAAGGTACCCCAAGTAGTCAAAATCTTGAAAAAGAGGGTGCCTGGGTGGCTCAGTGGGTTAAAGCCTCTGCCTTCGGCTCAGGTCATGATCTCAGGGTCCTGGGATCGAGGCCCACATCGGGCTCTCTGCTCAGCAGGGAGCCTGCTTCCTCCTCTCTCTCTGCCTACTTGTAATCTCTCTCTGTCAAATAAGTAAATAAAATCTTTAAAAAAAAATCTTGAAAAAGAAAGCTGGAAGTCAAGACAATTCCTGATTTCAAGACTTACAGTAGCTACAGTAAAAAGCTACAGTAAAAACAGTGTGGTACTGGCATAAGGATAGACATACAGATCAATGGAACTGAGAGTCCAGAAATAAACACCTACACTTATGGCCAACTGGTTTTCAAAAAAGATACTGAGACCATTCAGTGCTAAAAGAATAGTCTTTTCAACAAATAGTGGTGGGACAACTAGAGATTAACCATCCAAGAATGAAACTGGACCCTCTCCGCACACCATGTATAAAAATGATCTCAAAATGGATCTTAGTCACACTATGAAACATGAAACTATAATTCTCTCAGAAGAAAACAGGTATAAATCTTCACAACCTTGGATTAGGCAACAGTGTCTTAAATATGATAACGAAAGCGTAAGCAAAAAAAGAAAAAAACGTAATTCATCAAAACTATTAAGGAAGAGTAAAAAAACAAAAAGACCTCACACAATAGAAAATATCTGCAAACCATACATCTGACACAGGGTTAATATCCAGGTTATAAAAGAATTTTTACTGCCCACAACAAAAAGACAAACAACGAGAATGAAAAATGGGCGAAGTTTCAGCAGCTCTTTCTCCAAAGGCGACGTATGAATGGCCAATAGGCACATGGAATGACGCTCAACATCATTTGTTATTAGGGCAATGCGAACCACCAGCACCAGTTATCACCTCATGGTCAGTAGGACAGCAGAAGCAACGACAAATGGAAACGAGCGCTGGCGAGCAGTGGGGGGAAAGAGGAACCCTTGTGCGCTGTCGGTGAAGATGCTGAAATGGTGCAGCTGCTGTGGAAACCAGCTTGGTGGTGCTTCCAAAAACTAAACACAAAATCACAAGACACATTGATTCTACTCCTAAGTATCTACCCAACAGAAATGAACACACATGTTCAAACAAATAACTGTACAGTGTTCAGCAGCATTACTCATAATATCCGAAAAGTAGAAACAAAATGTGGTATATCCCGACAGTGGAATAAAAAATAAGATCATTGAATAAAATTATCATCCACAGCAAGAACTCAAGAGATACTTAAAGTGTTAACCTTTGATGGCGGGGCCTGAAAATGAAAGGGTGGCACCCTTCCACCATGCTTATTTTGTTTAATCTTACCACGTGCATATATGATATTTTTACTTTAGAAATTACGTAAACTTGAGTAATCTACTATTATTACTAAAAAATAACATGTGATACACAAAGTGCTGAAAACCAGTAACACATTACCCCCAAAAAACCACATACAGACCTAGGTTCTTCAAAACCCACCATTAAAAAGCTGAAAACATAAGCCACAAAACGGTGGGAAATTTTTCTGCAAATCATAGATCTGATAAGGGACTTGTGTCCAGGATATATTTACAAACTCTGACAACGCAACAATAAAAACACAAACCCAGTTAAAAAAAAAACGGGCAAAGACTTTGAGAGGAGACTTCTCTAAAGAAGACAGATACGCTACACCACGAACCATTAGGAAACTCCAAAACGAAGCCTCAGGGAGATACCATTTCACAGGCAGCAGGATGACCGTAACCAAAAACACAGACAATAAGTATCGGTCAGGACGTACAGAAACCGGAGACCCCATACCTCGCTGGAGGGAATGTAAAATGCGACAGCCACTTTGGAAAAGTTTGGTAGTTCCTCCAAATGTTAATCATAGAATTATCATGTGACCCAGCAATTCCACTAAATGGAAGTGAAATGTCCACAAAAATTCACGTGAATGCTCTCTAAGCAACATTGTTCCCAATATCCAAAAAGTGTAAACAACCTAAACGTGTATGAATGATGGATAAGCAAAATGTGTCCTGACCCATCCAAACACGGGAACGTTATCCAACACTAAAAAGCGATGACGGACTAACACACGCTACAGCATGGATGGACCCTGCAAACACAAAGCCGAATGAAAAAAGCCATGAAGACCACATCTACGATTTCTTCCTACACAACGTCCAACAGGGAAAAAGCTACTGAGACAGAAAAGAGATACGTGGGCCCTGTTTTGCAGGGAGGGGAGGGTGAGAATGGGGAGTTATGACTAAAGAAACCAGGGTTTCTTTTTGGATTGGTAAAAATACTCCAAAGTTGGGATTGTGGTAATGGTGGCACAACACTCTATACATACTAAAATCAATTGTACATTTAAAATTTTATGGTATGTGAATTATAGATCAATAAAGATTTAAAAATATATACATCTTGGGGCACCTGGATGGCTCAGTGGGTTAAGCATCACTTCAGCTCCAGTCCTCATCCCGGAGTCTTGGGCTAGGAATCTGCTTGTGCCTCTCCTATCCCCTCTCCCCTGCTAGTGCTCTCTCTAGTACACACACACACACACACACACACACACACACACTCTCTCTCTCATATAAATAAATAAAATCTTAAATATATATATACTTTAATACATATTTTATACATATAATTCCCATGCCATAAAATGTATGAAAATATGTTGTTAAAAACATGAGAAAAGTAAATAAATAAATAAAAATAAAAACATGAGAAACATATATGAAAGAAATAAATCTACTGAAAAGGAAAAGCAAGCAGATGTCGGAAGACCAGCTAGCAGACCCCAACGACAGTCCCCTTGGAGATGGTGCTGGCTTGGACAGGAGCAGTGTTGGTAAAGAACTCAGAGGAAAGTAGAAAGATTTTAGAGACAATCTGGAAGTCTTGATAATCTGGTTGTAAACTGTAGGCAAGGAGCAGGTATCAAGAATGACTTGCATGATGCACTTGCTTATTTGCTCTATTTCCGCCAGCAGTTTTTCCAACGTGGTTCCCAAAGATGATCTTTGAAATGGGTCATAATTATGAGGAGAAGCTTGCCAGACTGGCAGAAGTTTGGTAAGGGGAAGAGAGAAGTCAGTCCATTCTGGAGGTACGTGCAAAAGT
This sequence comes from Ailurus styani, assembly GCA_002007465.1. NCBI lineage: Eukaryota > Metazoa > Chordata > Mammalia > Carnivora > Ailuridae > Ailurus > Ailurus styani. Next base: position 797,391 of record LNAC01000335.1, read on the forward strand.
ACAAACAGAAGAGCAGCGAAGGCAGGAGGGGAGATGGGAGACTGTACCTGCAGGCAACTGGGAGCCACTAGCAGTTTCTAACTGAACAGAGCAGTCATTCTTGGCCTTGAAAACAGGTGACCCCAGGGCGAGTGTGAAAAATAAACTGGGAAGAATGACTGGTGAACAGCCAACCTATGAAGTAGAAACTCTGGTGAACCACGGCAGGGACTGCTACTCTAGAACCCCGAAGAGGTGAGACAACGAAGCAAGAAATAACTGCTACAGAAATTTGGTCACATAACTGCGCTTCCTCAAAAAATAACAAATATGGAACCCAGGCACCAGATCAATGCTAATGCATTCTGCACTTACTCACCTCCACCAGTCCAAAGAGGCCCACAGGGTAAACAGCAGTTTGGGGCTCCTCTGACCCTGCCTCTGAGAGAACTCTCATATTCTCTTATTCCTTGCGGGCTGCTGAGACCGTAAAATTTTGGACTGGCCTCTATGGAAACAAAGGCATCAGGGAGACTCCTTTACCTGCAGATTCCTTAACCTCATGTTTTTCTTTGCATTGCTTATTGCTGGTTTGCTCGTAAACCAAAGCATTTATAACATCAGCCAAACCTAAGCTGTCATTCGAAGGAAGCTGAATCAACTTTCTTAAGAAGCCATGACTTCCTAATAGTGGATTTTTGTATTTCGAGGTAACTGTAAACGTGTGAATTTATTGAACTGTCTTGTAGGCTTTAATTTCTTCTCTTTGATCCATTTGGATCCTAACTTAAGGACTATCCAGACGTTTTGTGAAATTTTACATGCAATTTGCATTCATTGAAGTCATAAAGACAAAAAATACAGAATATGGTGCCTGTTATTCACTGCATCTGCAATCTCTGTATCTAAGTACTGCAGGGACACCTAACGTAACTGAAATCCCACTAAGACTACGCATACCCAAAAAGGCCTGTAATCACTGCAGTCCCAAACCTACTGTCCAGCTGAATTTCTCAGTACTCTGCCTGTCATGTCACACTACAACACACATGCCCTACAGTATTTCCCAAAAACACGACACCTTCAGATTCCACACCTTTGACCAGGCTCTGCTCTGTCTTGGGCAATAAACATTTAAATAACGAATGAAAGACCTCCTCATACTCCACTAGGAGCATCCACTATGAGCTAGATACTCGAATGGGCAATTTGTATTGACATTCTCATCTAATCTTCACAGAAGCCCTACAATGTTGGTAGTATTTGTCCTACTATACACACCCTAAATGAGGCACAGAGGCACTTTGCCTACGAAGCCTCACTGCTACCGAGTTCTACTGCCTGGTAAGGAATGCCTGGGAACCTATTTCACCTGGCCAAACCCGAACTCGACCCTCATAATACCCCTATCAAGTCCTCCGATCTCCCCAAATATAATTGGTAGTAGGTCTCTTGGGGGTATGACAACCCTTAGCTCTCACCAAGCCTGCAAAGTCAGCAGAGCCTTTTTGCCAGCAGTATCTTTCTGACTCTGTTAGAAGATGCTCAAAGACAGCAATCATGACTTCACTCTTTTTGCACTTCTGCTGAACGGATGACAGGTGCTCAATAACTGCGTGTCCGAATTAAATGACCGGTCCTCCGGCAAACTACTACTCTACCTTTCCCGACCCAAGCGGGCAAGTGGAAGGAACTGGGCTCCAACACGAAGCCCTCCCGGAGGCAGCTCCCGCCTCCACGGCCCTCCCCCACCCCCAGCCCACCCCCG
>LNAC01000335.1:800170-820384 GCA_002007465.1 Ailurus styani
CCGCCCCGGGCCCCGCCCCGGGCCCCGCCCCCAGAGCCTCCCTCGGGCCTCGGGCCCCGCCCCCAGAGCCTCGCCCCGCCCCGGGCCGGGGACGCAGTGTTCCCGCGGCCGCTTTGCCGCGTCCGTGCTGCCGGGCGCGCGGGAGACAGCGTCGTCCGGCAGAGGCAGGGCGAAGTCGCGGTGCCAGGCTGTGGGATGGTTTCGGGGAAGACGTTCTAGAAGAACTCCCCGCTGTCGCTAGGATACGCCCCGGGGTCCTATGATAGCTGCAAAGGTGAGCGGAAGTGTCTGACGTCAGCTTCGACCGCTGGGTGGCCGCTGTGCGCGGGACTCGGGTTATCCGCGCTTCCGAGGGCCCCCGCGCGTCCTTTCCGCGTGCGTGCGAACGTGCGCCTGCGTGCCGCGCGAGGTCGGGCAGCGGCTGAGCACAGCCCGGGCGGCCGCTCCCAGGCTCCCGGGCCCCAGGCCCCCAGGCCTCCAGGTCCCCAGGCCCCCAGGCCGCCAGGCCGCCAGGTCCCGAGCGCAGAGCCCTGGTCGCGCCCCTGGTCCTGACGGAACGGGCTCAGCGCCGCCGCCGGCCGGGGTACGAGGGCACGCGGCTCCCTCCGCCGCGGACGCCGGCTGTCGCCTCGGTGACAGGTGTTCCCCGGAGCGGGCCCACACGCTCTCCCGTGGAGCGTGCATCCAAGCTCCGCCCGCAGAAGAGCCGCTTAGGGACCCGCTGGAAGGGCGCAGCCCCGAGCGCGCTCCGGCTGCCGCGCATTCCGGCTGCACTCCCGCCCCGGTCTGGGACCCTGCGGACACTGTCCTCGACGTCGTGCCTTCAGCCCCGACCCCAGGGCGGCCGAAAAGCCAGTTGGTCCCGCGAGCGCGTCTGCCGCGCCCTTGTTGCCGGGACCCCGTTTCTCTCCGGTGACGGGCCACTTGGGAGATTCTCTTCACGGTTAGGACGGGGAAGAACTGCTTCCTGTTGCATCGTCTCCCCCCCTCTGGCGTTCGCTGCGGCGCTGGAAACTCAAGAATTGTGTTCGTAGCTCGACTGCTGGATGAACTGCACCGAATTGTTGATCACTTTTAGGAGTCGCTCACTATTTTGCTGTCTCTTTTGTCGGCTCATCAACGGATTATAAATTCCGATACAGGAGTACCAGAACGCCTAACACGGCGCTATTTAAAATAATACAGTCTTCTACTTTCACTTGTGAAACGGATAAGGCACAAAGACTACAGCATAGGAGAGTCAATAATGTAGTCACATCGTATAGCTACAGATGGTAACCACACTTACTGTGCTGAGCTTCCCTGATTCATGTAACTGCCCAATAACTAGGCTTTACACCTGAAACTAATATAACATTTTTTATGTTTTTACTTTTTTAAGATTTTATTTATTTGACAGACATAGATCACAAGCAGGCAGAGAAGCAGGCAGAGAGAGAGGAGGAAGCAGGCTCCCCACCGAGCAGGGAGCCCGATGCGGGCCTCGATCCCAGGACCCTGAGATCATGACCTGAGCCGAAGGCAGAGGCTTTAACCCACTGAGCCACCCAGGCGCCCAGTATAACATTTTTTAAAAGATAAAAAAGATTTCAGTTGAGTGCTGTGACTCAATAAAATATTAAAAGAAGCAAGCAGATAAGAAATACTGTTTGGTTGCTTTAAAGAGCTATATAACCCGTCTTTTGCCACAATAATTGAATCCAATTATAGAGATCATCAAGGAGATTTTATTATAGAGCCAAGAATATTATGCAACTAAATGGCCACAACCATACAGCATAGGGAATACCATTGGCTAATGGTATTTTGGGGTTAGTAACAAGGTTGTATGGTGAGAGATAGTAGGTACACTTGTGGTGGGCAGGGCATAAGGTAGAGAGAAGGTGAATCATGTTGCACACCTGAAACTAATGTAACATTGTGTGTCAACTGTACTCAAAAAAGTTTTTTTTTAATAAAATCTAAAATGGACACTACCTAAGTTTGAAACTACATTCAACTGTTTATGAAAATTTCTAAATTACCTATAGTCCACATTCTGTACTAAGTTTTTATGGGGTCAGAAGAGAAATGTTCAGAAATTTGTTCAGGAACCATCAAAAAAACAAAGAATGTCAGAAAAATACAAATTACTTATAAAGTGCCAAAGTTTCATATTTTAACAAAATGAAAAAGGTAAGCAGAAAATAATACAACCTCAGAAAATACTTGTGATTGATTAGGAAAACTGCAGAAAAACAATCATAAATTGTTGGGTTATATTAGAAATCACATTAAGAAGGACAGCCCCTGACGGGACAGAGCAACATAGAGACGCTAGCTCCTTTGTTAATAGTTTTAACTCTGGTTCTTACTGAAAGACAGTGATGAGGATATCCCAGTCTGTGAAATCGATTCCTAAAAGTCAATGCGGATGGCATATATCGCCATGACCATTACAACACGTCAGGTCAGACAGATGTGGCTTTGGATCCCAGCTCGATAATTGCTTCACTTTGAGACAGCCATGGGTCATACAAATACTCCATGCCTCCATTTCTCCATTTGCAAGAGAACTAGTATGATAACTATTTCACCTCACGAGTTCTTTGGCCTCAGTTTCTTCATCTATAAAATGGGCGGGATTATTCCCGTTGTGCAGGGTTGATAAAATAAGCAGATAAGACACATGGCGCCAGAAAATGAGAACAGAATAGATAATATTAACTACCACTTCTCAACTTCCTTCTCAGTCCATTTTAGGTATTTAGATATGTTATTTTACTTAATGTCCAGACAACTTTGAAGTTGGTATTATTATCCCCATTTTGCAGATGAGAGCACAGAGATTAAGTTACTTATCGAACCCTGCAGCTAGTATGTCATGAAGCTGGAATTTGAACCTTGGTATATCTGACTCCCGTCTCCATATTCGTAATCGCTCTTGTGCCCAGCCTCTCCGTAATGTTAAAGTGTCCCATAAAATTTAATTCCCTTTTGTTCCTTTCTACTTTTCAGTAGAAGATGTATGCCAGGAGCAGAATGTGAGCCAGGAACAATGAGTGTCAGTTTGGGAGAAGAAGGTAGGGCTCGTGTTTTGGGGTATTCTATTACTATTACTACCATCTGGGACCTTTGCCCCCAGCCAGCTCTCAGCTAACACTCTTTCTGACTTGCCACACCCCTGACATTTGTCTCTGGCTTACTTCTCTGCGATGTTCAGCATGTGTGATACGGATGACCACTTCTGACCTGCTAGAATACAGGCAGCCCCCTCAACGGCAGAAGCCATCCCTCCGAGAGCCCAGTTCTATTGTACAAAATGTGCAGGAGAACGTAGGTGTCCCAGGTAAATTAACACACTTGCCAGCACATTACCAACCACTAGTGGAGAGACAAAACTAGTTTAGCAAATGCTGTGTGAAGAATAAAGCAGAACTCTGTCTGGACTTTTCTGAAAATGGAAGTACATTCTTAAAACTATCTTGCCTGAAACAATCAACAAGAAAGTAGGACCTGAGCGTGGAGGTTGGGCCCCCGTATCTGAGACGCCCATGACCGTGACAGCTTGGACGAGAGATAATGTTAACCGTCCAGGTGTGTAAGATGGCTCGGCCTCTTCCACATGGAGTGTCCATCTCGGGGTCTCAATGGCCGCTTCCTGCCACCAGCAGGACAGAGGAGGGGGGTACCCAGCTCTAGAACGGGCTCCCATCCCTTCTGCTTCCCTCGGGCCACATCAGGCAGCAAAATGGGCCTAAAAATGTATCCTTGTGCTGGACAACATATACCCAGCTAGGATTCTACTACTACACACAAAGGTAGCAATCACAGATGGTCAGGAACCCAACCTGCTATCGACTCTTTGGATTTTTTACTTTTTTTTTTTACTTTTAAACCAAAATTTTTGTGAATCCTGAAAGAAAGATTCACAGCCCTAAAATGTGATACGTTTCACAAGAAACAGCTGGGACTGCAAACTGAAGACTTTTGTCAGCATGAGCTACCTGGAAATAATTGCTATTATATCTTCAGAATTGAAGAGACAGTATAAAAGATAAGCATAAGGCATTGTGCTTACAGTCACAACCATGAGTCTGTGAAGATCTCCCCATACAGTGACACAGAGATGCTTGCAATCTACACGTTCTACAATACAAAACTATGGGAAACTATTTTAAAATGATGTGTGCTCATAGATAATGATAAGAAAGTGATAGAAAAAATATATATCATTGTCTTCAATGTGAGATATTTGTGTAATTTTAATATTCTTTAAGTATTACATAGGCATTTTGGGTATCTGTTGCTTTAAGGCACAAAGAAATGGTCACAGTACATTTCAAGAGGGGTGCAAAGATTTACTCATGCTTTTAGTCTTAAAATAAAAATCAAAACAATAGCCCCTTTGAATTTCTCTAGGTCTCTTTTGAATGCTTTTAAATAGTCTTCTTTTTCAAGTGTTCTCTAAGTCTCCAGAGAGGATTTCCTCTCCAGAAGCGTCTCCCTTTCCCACCTAACCTAAATACTCACCTTGCTGTGGGAGAGATTGAATAGCAAACCCAGGAAAGCCCACAGTCTTGGAGGGTTCCAGTAAGCCTCACCCAAGGACATTGTCCCCACAGAGAAGGTTTGGCAGAGGACACCCTCTGAAGAGGCCTCTTGACTGGACACTGCACTCCACCCCCACCAAGATTTTGTAGGTTCCATTTATAGGGACCAACCATGACCATGTGTGCCTGTGAGCTCCCTCTACCTACAAGGCAAAAGATAAGTTTTGCACAAACAGGGAAACCGAGGCTTTAAATTACTGACGTTGCAGGGCAAAGACTCAAAGATTCACTCCACAATCTAAGTTATTATTACCTTGTATTGTCTGCTTTTCTGGGGTGATCATAGGGGCTCTGCCCTACCCACCGCCACCCCCACTCCCCACTGTGGGAACTTGACCACTCTCCTCTGTTACCCTCTCATTTGGAAACTTCACCTTCTGCATTAGATCCTCTGTGGTCATGATTTCCCAGATACTGCCTCTTCCTCCTGCCAGCCCCATAGTTGCCAATAGTATGCTCTCATACACACAAACAGACATGCACACATACTCTCGGCTCTGAAGACACATGCCACCATTGTCTCGGGGGATGGGAGGGGTGGCAGGCACGGAGACATCAGGGGATGACAGGTAGAGGATATTTAGCTCCATCTGGGATTTGGGGTGAGGGAGATGTCCTTAAATCGACTACCGATGTTTGCATAACCTCTGAGAATACACCAAAAACCACTGAATTATATATTTTAAAGGGATGAATTATATTTCAATAAAATGAGGAAGTAGATTAGGGCTTCTAGAAGATATGGCTGATTCTATATCTGAGACAGAGAAAACACAAGGCAAGTCCAGAATATCTTGTGTCAGAATCCAGTGAGGTGCTCAAAGACGGGTAGAGGTGAGAAAGACATGGATTGAAAAGGATCTCTCTGGCCAAATCTGGGACAAGGGAGTATCAATAGGAATAATGCCAGTAGTGGATATTAACGTTTAGAATTTTTTTTAAGTCAGTGACCAATTAAGTGAATGTCTGGCAGATGGTAGAGGCCAGTTCCTCCCTGTTGGAATGGGAGAATACAGATAAGCCAGGCAGGGAGGTGCTAGGATTACCCATGGGATAAGGGAATAGCATTGGAGACATCCATGTAAACCCATGTTTAGTTTAGTATGGATGCAGAGGATTACATACAGAAATATTTAGATAAGCACATGTACACTGGTTAGTATGTACACATATATGTCCTTGCTCCCAGTTGAGATTACCCGGAAGCAATGGTAGCCCAGTAACAATGAGCACACTTAGTTTGTGTTTCTTGGTTTCTAATACCATTCTTCAGTAAAAGTACTCCTTGGAGAAATAGCTGACTTTAGGACTGGGGCATTACAGAAAGTGTATAGGATGAGCCAGAAGGATGTTGTAGAGTCAGAAAGTGCTAAAAAATAAAACAAAACAAACCCACAATCATGGGAATATGTCACAGAGACTCAGAAGCCAAGTGAAAGACCTCCCCAGGGGCCAGATCTGGAACTAGCTAGACGAAAACAAAGCAGTGTAAGATTATAACCCAAAGCAGAAAATAAGTATCCACAAATCCCACTGATATAAATTAAATGATTGAATAAATGAATGGTAGAGAAAAGACAAATATCCTAAGTAGAAGAATTCCAAATAACTTACATAGACACTGCTCTCAAGGAGGAAAAGCATAACCACTCTTTTAAGTGTAGGCTGCATACCTCCTCTCCATTCTGCTGTTAAGCCCAACCAGTGAATTTTTTAAACTTCAGAGCTGGAGATTGCTGAGATTTCTTATTTGACACTGAGCACACTTCCATTTAAAATTTTGAGCATATTTTTAATAGCTGCTTGCTTGCTAATTCAAATGTCTGGGTGATCTTGAGGTCCATCTCCATAGTTTACATTTTCTCTTGTGCAGATGCTCTGAAAGTATGGTTTGCAGACTCCTGAGGTTCCCCAACATGCTTTCTGGGGCACTGCAAGGTCAAAACTCTTTTCATGATAATACTAAGATGTTATTTGCCTGTTTCAGTATGTTGACATTTGCAACAAGGGTGCAAAAGCCGTTGTCAGTTAAACTGCTGGCATGGGAGCATGAATCAAGGCAGTAGCTGTACTGTACTACTGGACAGTTACTCAGGGATTTCTTTGATAAAGCCAGATAAGCTATTATTTTCTTTAAATCTCAACCTCTAGAGCATATCTTTTTAATATGCTATTCATCAAGATGTGACTCACACATAAGTCACTTTCACTGCATAATGAAGCAGATAGAAAAAGCACTTATGTGAATGATTCAGCAGAACTAGCTGATTCTTTCATGAGACACCATTCCTAATTGAAAGAAAAATAGGTAGTCATACTGGTTTCTCAGAATTTAGTTTGATAGATATTTTCTTAAAAAAGGGATCATGTGAGTATGTAAGCTCAAAGAAAGTGACTATTTTTGGCCTACAATGAAATTTGAAGTTTCAAGTGAAAATTGAAATTTTGAAAAACTTGTATCCACCACTATCATGAGCATAAGAGTTTCTTGATATTTAAAGATTTACCTAATGACATCAGTAATGATATCCATGGCTGTTTTAAATATTGAACAATGAAGTGTGACAACATTTGAAAGATCTGCCTAACTCAGTGAGTCAGTATTTTACAAATGACCAAAGCTAATGTTGCACATTGTGCATGAATAAAAGACCCATTCAAAGTAAAATATAAAATAATAGATTTTAATATAATAAAATGTGAAATACAACAGAGTATGATATAGTTTCAAATTCCACATTGCAACAAACTTTTAAAGAACTAGCACTTGTCAAATTTTAGTACAGTATGAAAGAAAAATATCCACAATTATCTGGAAAGGCTGTTAAAATACTCCTATCTTTTGAACTACAAAAGACCACATTATCTTCACAACCTAAACAAAACCAAAATATTGCAATATATTGAATGCAGAAGCAAATATGAGAATCTTGCTAACCTTCCATTAAATCAGACATCAAAGAGATTTGAACCAATATAAACAATGCCACTCTTCTCATTGATCATTTCTGCTTTGGAAAATGTAGTTATTTTTCATGAACATGGATTATTTATGTCAACATGTATGAGGTTTATTTTTTTAAATTAGTAAATATTTTTAGATTTTGTCAGTTTTAATTTCTAATAAGGTAAATATAAATAGATATAAGATACATAACAAAGTCCTGGTAGGATCCTCAGTAATTTTTGAGTGTAAAGGGGCACTCAGTTCAAAAAGTTTGAGAATGCTGTGAAAGATGTAAGCCTGATGATTCACAGACCTGTACCCCTGGGGCAAAGAATAAAAAAATAATAAAATAATAAAATTAAATTAAAAAAAGTTTGAGAGATAGTGCTTTTAATATGGGTCATATTCCTCAGTTTATTCATGTGTCTAATAATTTTGGATTATATTCTGGACATTGTGTGATAGTTTATAGACTCTGGGGTCTATTGTTCTTCTAGTAGTATTGTTTATTTTGTTTTAGCAGGTGATCAACTCATGTGAACACAAACTCTGCCTCCCTTACAGTGGGCAGTGGCAGAGATCTCTTGTTAGTTCTTTCAGCCTTACTTAGCTGTGTTGCTTGGAATCTGCCCCGCTCATGCATCATTCAGGGACCAGTCAGAGATTTGGGCAGCATTTACACACGTAATTTGGGACACCTGCCTTGTAGCTCCGTCCTTTCTGTGATGTCTCCCTTTATTTTCCAGCTTCTGTGGTTGCCCCAAAGTTTCTCCTCTGATATCTCGACCAGTAGATCTGCAGGTTTTGGAGTTTCAGGTACCATGAATGGCACAAACTGAGGCTTGTCCTCTGGCAGAAGACTGTAAAAGCAGGAGACTCACCAGCACTGTCTTTTTCTTCCAAGTGTCAACTCCCCTCTGGTTTCTTCCTACTTTTTCCTCTGCAGTGCCTTCAGCTAGTTGTTTTTTTAAATTTTGTCCATATGAGTTACTCTGCCATTACCAAAACAGAACTCCAAACAAAGGCAAAAATAACTCCGTTGTATTTTTTGAGGAAAAATCGATTTACTGTGTTTGATGTCACAATACCCAGGATCTTGTAGCAAGTTACTTAGAAAATAAAATCAGGAGGTAAGGGAGACTTTCCCCATTCCTCTTGTGCATTTTTTTTTACCATTTACATTTTTAACACCATTTTCATATATTATTTGAAAATTTTAAAAATGTAAAGGAAGAAAAAAGGACAAGAAGTTAAACATATATTGCAGAACCTCAGGTCACTTTTTCAGGTAACACCATGGCAAAAGCATATCCTTGGGATTCAAACTACATAAATTTCAGGAAAGTGATACCTCTTATTAGCAGCGTGAGCCTGAGCAATGGACTTTCATCTACCAGATGGAGAAAATAGTATTACTTGCTCTCTACAGTTGTTTGAGGATTAAGTGAGATAATATATGTAAAGCACTTAGTACTGTACAGCATTTTATAAACATCCTATAAATGTTAGCTCTTATTACTATTATTTTTAAGAGACGGTTATTTTAGCATTGAACAATGATCTCCAAGACAATATACATTGGGATAGGATAAAAATATTAGGACTTCTGCTTATGTTTTACCCCTTCCTGTAACTGTTATTTGTGCATGTCTATATGCACCCACATGAAATTATATGCTTACCATTTTTTACCCTGTTCTTGATGGTATGTGTGATTTAAAAAAAAATTGGAGACTATTAGCTCAGAGATTCAGTCAAAACGCAGAGCATATTTATATTCTCCCAGAAGCATTTTCATTCTCAAAATGAAGCTTCTTTTATGCAGACCACAAAATATTTTCAAACCATTAATTAATTATTTAAGTTTGCCAGCCTGTTCTAGGGGATGGGAATATTCCCACTTCGGACTCTGGTCTAAAAAGTCAATGTGCTACGTTTATCTGCAGCCCCACACAGTCAGTGAAAGTTCCTTTGTCAAACCCCCAGATCAAGAGCAGTGTGTTGCCTTGGATACTTAGTTTATATTAAGCAACTGAATTTATAAATAATTCAGGAAATGAGACAGACCTTGTTTTAATCAGCAGCATTCCTATAGATGTATCCAATAGCAAAACTATGTATGTCATCTCATCTAAAGTCACTTGAGAGTTACACATCTCCAAATTAGAATATTGGAGCTTGGGAGACATGGCAGGGAGAACTCTTGACTTTTAATCCCTGTTAATCAGCATCAGCACAGACTCTGTGTGTTTCCCCACACATCTGTCATGTGTTACGTTTATGAATGGCTACCATTCAAGAGATGACACAGAGTGCATGCCACGGTGGGCCCTCTGTCTTTTTTCTAAAAACAGGTAGTGGTAGTAGTTCAGGAGCAAAGAGAGACAACATGAAAGTTTTGCTGGAGGAGATAATAATCACATTGAAAGAGAAAGAGAAGGAAAAAGCCCAAGAATGACATTCTTAGGAAACAGATTAATTTTTAAACAACTGAGATGTCTCCTTCAAGTATGAGAGGTGTTGGGATGCAGAGCCCAAGGGAGGGACGGCGCAGCCTGGAAGCTCCTGCGATTGATGTCAGCTTCAAGACAGTCTATCATAACCCAGCGAATGCCCTGGAATCTTCTGGTCTTTCAAGCCAAAAGTCATGTTCAGCCCCAAAGAGAAAGCCAACTCTATTTCCCATTAAATATGAGAGTAGGAACGTATATTTTTCACAGACACATCCCTGTAATGCTGCTGATGCATAGGTTGATTAGGGAAAATGTAATCCAGAGCCACATGTTAAGTTTTGCTGTTTGGGGTTGAACACTCTTCTTTTTCAAGTCAATGGGCCTGGACTGATTTCTAAATTATGTTGAAGAATGTCTGTGGCTCTTGTGTATATTCTCAGGATCAACGCCTAATTCCGGCTAGATTGTAAGATCCTGGAGAACAGCCCTTTGTACATCATACTAGCCATAGCATTCCAGGGACCTCTACAATGCCCGAGACCCATCACATGCTTGAAAATATCTGTTTTGGGGGGCGCCTGGGTGGCTCAGTCGGTTAAGCGCCTGATTTCAGCTCAAGTCCTGATCTCAGGGTCCTGGGATCAGGTCCCCAAGATCAAACCCTGCCTCTCATTGGGCTCTTCACTCAGCAGGGTGTCTGCTTATCCCTCGCTCCCCCAGAGTGTTCTCTCTCTCAAATAAATAAATCTGAAAGGAAGAAAGAAAGAAAGAAAGAAAGAGAGAGAGAGAGAGAGAAAGAGAGAAAGAGAAAGAGAAAGAAAATATTTGTTCTTCTTGTTGAACAAATGAAAATAAGGTCTGTGGCTCTCCATGAAGTCAGAACTAGGACTAAAATCCCCCAAAATTACTTCTTAACTTTAGGTATATCTCAAGACCCAACATGTGGCTTTTAAACTAGACTCGTAAAGTAGCCAGTGTCAATATGATATTATTGTACTAATTCTCACAGAATAATTAAATCATCGTTTCTTTAATTATAACATTTTTAAACACTTCATTCTTCAATGGGGTCCATGAATTAAATGACAATATTTAAAGATATTTTTAGATGTTATGGTATCTACACATTTTAAGCTACTTTTTAGTTAAAAGATTATTGTGACTTTTGCTTTAAATATCACAGATTGTTTTACTTACCTCTGACAAAGTTAAATTCTATGATCAGTATATTCTTCTGCAAGCAATGTAGTGCTCATTTAACAATGTGAACTTTCATAAAAAGGTGGAGCTGCTCAGAAAGTTCTGCTAGAACTCTGTTGCTACAAAATGCAACAACTAATCATCTTGACATTTTCTATGCAAACAGAACACAGGGCTCTTGTGCCCAGGTGCAGATGGGCACCAGATTTGGGAGTTCCAGCAGCTTAGAACACCACTTATACATATCATCAATATTAAGAATGGTTTCCCCCTCTCAAGTATTGGGTGAGGTTGCAAAACTGAACTAGGACTATCTAGGAAGCTTAAATAATAATAATAATAATAATAATAATATACATGTTTATGGAGTGATCTCTTCTTAAATAGAGTACTAGAAATCCTAACTTTGTCCTTGGGAAGTCTCTTTGGTATCTGGTACCATTTTATATTGAGGTTCTTTTTCTTCCCACATCTAGAAAACCCTGCTTCGGATGTGCAGTGTATGAAACCACCTGTAAGTGATAAGACTGAAGAGCTCTGGGTGTGGTGCATAAACAGTGAATCTTGGATCACTGAAAAAATAAAGTAAAAAAAAAATGAAAGAAAGAAAATGGAATGGAAACTTGAAAAAAAAAAAAAAGACTGAAGAGCTCTGATTAGTCCATAGTATTTAATCAGAACAGAGGAGAGTGGAATCCCCTATTTGGGTGTATTTAGTCAAGGATGATCCAGAGGGGAGAAACTTATAATCAGTAAGGATATTGACAAGTGCCCAGAGCCTTTGGTTTCTTTTGTTATGTATTATGGCTGCCAGCAGATTACAAAGGTTTTGTATCTAAGAATAAACATCCGTTCTTGAACAGTTTTCCCTCGGTCATTATGCATGAGCCTATGTATGTTCTGCTCAACCTGAAAAGCAAACAGTTATTGAAACACTCATACTGATGACATTTTAACACTGCATAACTAATCACTTTCTTTTTCAATCTGCCAGTTCTGTTTTCACTGTGGACCTAGATCAGGGAAGGGAAATATGAAAAGAGTGTCATCAAACATTTAAGCACATCAAGATACAAGGCTATGTCCTAGTTTTCTAAAGAAAGGAAATTATTAAAACCAGAAAAGCAAGGTTTAAATTAAGCATACTGATAAGTAGATGTAGCTTTTTAGAAATGAGGAAATTTTGCTTAAAATTATTTAAAAGGCATGCCTGGGTGGCTCAATTGGTTAAGCATCTGCCTTAGGCTCAGATCATGATCTCAGCGTCCTGAGATCCAGCCCCATGGTGGGCTCCTCGCTCAGCAGGGAGCCTGCTTCCCCCTCTGCTCCTCCCTCACCCCCGCTTGTTCTCTCTCTCTGAGACAAAGAAATAAATAAAATCTTTAAAAATCAATCACTTGGTAAAATGATTCAAGAAATCAGTGCAAAGCTACAAACAGGGAATAGCCTCCCAAAGTTCTATTCTTTGGGAAATGAGAGTTAACTGTGGTTCTGTCCTCCACAGAGACAAAGATCTTTTTTGTTGTTTCCTGGGTTTTTCCAGAGAACATTGTATATTCAAAGATTAAAAGAATATTTATCTGAACTATTCGTTCTCCTCTTTATCATTCATAAGCTTGTTCAGTTAAACACATTTTTACCTGCATGTTTACTTATTGAAATACACACACATGCATGTACGTAGTTGGATAAAAACTTTAAGTCTTAATTTCAGCCTTTTAAAACAAGTTAACCATATCAATGTAGTGTAACAGGCAATATATATCCCACATACATTTACTGTCTTAATTGGAACTTCACAAAAAGCAAGTATGTATTAAGAGAGTGATGGATCATTTTTATAATCTGTATTTATATGCACTTTAATCCCCAAAGATTTCAGGTGACAATGTTATTCACTCACTTAATTTAATATTAGTCTCAGGTGTTAAAATCAAAAGATCTCAAAAGTTACATCTAAAGTATAATATAATCATCAATTTTAAAAATGAAGGGATGACATTTAAAAATCACATGCAGATAGCAGAAGGGAACTAACCAAGTTAAAATGATCTGCACTATTTTTTTGGAGTTTAAAAAAACAATTTTTTTGGGCGCCTGGGTGGCTCAGTGGGTTAAAGCTGCTGCCTTTGGCTCAGGTCATGATCCCAGGGTCCCGGGATCGAGGCCCACATCGGGCTCTCTGCTCAGCAGGGAGCCTGCTTCCTCCTCTCTCCTCTCTCTCTGCCTGCCTCTCTGCCTACTTGTAATCTCTCCGTGTGTCAAATGAATAAATAAAAAATAAATAAATAAAAATTAAAAAAAAATAAATAAAAATAAAAAAACAATTTTTTTTATAAAATGGCAGTTTTCTTTTAGTTAAATACACATTTATATTTTCATGCCCTAAAATATTTTGTGTGAAGAATAATTTATCTGACCCATAAAACCAACAGAGGAAATTTAGAAGGTTTAAAATAATGAGGTTAGAATGAAGATACACAGCTACTTTTTAACTCAGAATTGTCAAACTAACAGAGTTTGTCCAAGGATTCATGGAAGACAGCAATATTACTCCTGCCGTTTTTAATATAATTTATACAACTCTGCAATTACCAACAAAATTTTTGAGCTTGTTTCTCTTACATCTAATAGTAATGACTTTTTATTTTTTTTAATATTTTATTTATTTATTTGACAGAGAGAGACACAGTGAGAGAGGGAACACAAGCGGGGGAGTGGGAGAGGGAGAAGCAGGCTTTCTGTGGAGCAGGGAGCCCGATGCAGGGCTCGATCCCAGGACCCTGGGATCATAACCTGAGCTGAAGGCAGACACTTAACTGACTGAGCCACCCAGGCGTCCCAGTATTGACTTTTTAAAGTATTTTTTTTTTGCCTTTTGGTCAATCCACGTATGCAGAGATTTAATTATTGTTACAGATTTTCTCTTGGCCACTTCTGAGAGAGAGGGATTTATCTTGAAACACCAGCATCCCTGAGACCTCAAAAGTTCATTTTGTTGTGCACCCTATTTTTTGGTTTTGAGCTCTGACTTATTTTTTCATTTATTTTTTAAGCTTTTTAAAAATTTCTATTTACAACTGAAGTGTAGTTGATATACAATGTTACATTAGCTTCAGGTGTACAACGTAGAGATAGGACGATTCTATCCATTACTCAGTGCTCAGCAAGGTAAGTGTTGTCACCACCTGTCACCATACAAGGTCATTATGATATGATTGACTATATTCCCTATCCTGTACTTTTCATCTCCATGACTTATTTATTTTATAACTGGATGTTTGTTCTTCATCTCCTTTATTTTGGCCTATACCCCCTACCCCTCTGGCAACCACCAGTTTGTTCTATGTATTTATGGGTCTCTTTCTGTTTTGTTTGCTTATTTTGATTTTTAGATTCCACAGATAAGTAAAATCGTATGGTATTCATCTTTGTCTGACTTATTTCACTTAGTGTAACACCCTCTAGGTCCATCCATGTTGTCACGAATCTCAAGATCTCATTGTTTTCTATGGATGAGTAATACTCCGGGGTGTGTGTGTGGACACGCATGCCACCCCTTCTTTATTCATCCATCTATTGGTGGACATGTGGTTGCTTCCATATCTTGGCTATTGTAAGTAATGTTGCAATAGGCATAAGGATGCATATATCTTTGGAATTAATGTTTTCATTTTCTTTGAGTGAATGCCAAGTAGTAGAATTACTAGATCATACCGTAATTCTATTTTTAATTTTTTTAAGGAAACTCCATACTGTTTCCCACAGTGTTTGCACTGGTTTATGTTCCCACCTATTTCTAATTGGTGCTGCCTAACTCTCTCTAGGCCAAGGAGGCAAAGGAATTTCCCGGACTCCCCACTTGGAGAGAAGGAGAAGCGGAAGCCTCGCCCACACACACCAGCCGGTCTCTGCCGTCACTGGGGAGAGGTGCTTGGACGGCGGCAGGAGGGACGGCCACAGCGAACCGTGAGTTTTTGCCCGTGGTAGTGAGACGGTGTTCCCTCGCTCCGTGTGATATCTGCCTGTCACTGTCCACCACATCCGGCTCGCTTTATCTCATGGCTCCGTCTCTCCCTTGATGGATGGAAGGCTCACTCCCTGGGATGGCTGTGAACATGGCTTTCTTGGTCAGGGAATGTGTCTTTGTTCAGTCCTCATTATCAAAGTATTTTTCCTCAGTGTTCTGAAGTTTCAGGAGCACAACTGGCTGTCTTTTGTGAGACAGCGTCTTGTCCAATGGTGTATTTCTCCTTTCTGAGCTCCTTCGCCCATCGTCTCCTGTGTTAGGGCTCCGGATAGTTCCTTTAAGGTGTGCATGGGGCCACATCCCATCTACCCCTTGGAGAGGTTGTGACTTTTAGTTGTATTGCTCGACCCCATTGCCAACAACATCTCAGTGTAGAGTCTGTCAATTTGCAGACCAAGTATTAGACCGCTTGGTATTGTTTAGAGCTCAGTGCAAAATACGATTGTGCATTGTTGCAACGATGCCTTCAACCATAGCTTGTAATTGAGCCAACTTGGTCATCTCCCCAACCTTTGGTCGACTGTGGTCTTGCAGCGGCGGGTGAAGGATGGACGCCTTCCAGGCAAGCCGAGTATCAGCCCGGCAGCAGGCCAGGGAGGGCCCGAACACTAGGGGCTTCCCTCAGGTTTGTCATTGCCAGCAGGACCCGTCGCTGGGAGGTGAGGTGGTAGCCTCACACAGGAATGGCTTGCTGCACATTCTGGTCCAGGCCATGCTGCGCTGTGCCTCTTCGTTGTATCGGGGTTGAGAGCCTGGGTCCCCCCACATCTGGCCAGGGGTACACGTGGCCCACGGCCCTAGTGGTTGTCGGTGTTTCTCGCTGTTTTCCAGTTAGTGTCTCATTTTGTTGTTACGCCAACATACTGTCCGAGCACATGCGTGTGTGTGTGTGTGAGTGTGTGAGTGTGTGAATATGTGAAATTGGTGTCTATGTAGATTCAGATTGGGACAGACTTTCAGTCCCAAAGCCTACTTGCCAGTGTGAAACTGAGATAAGAAAGCGTGGTTATCAGAAACTTCTAGCTGAAGGGATGAACGGTGGGAGAGAGTGAAGGGCTTGCATGGCTTGTTCATGGGACGATCTGCTGTCGTGAGGGTCCCCGCTCTCGGCTCCTGGGTCTTCCCACAACCTCACAGAGGGGTTGCTGGAGGTGAGAACACGTATCTCCAACACCTGAATGCACCATTGACTCTGTGTGGTATTCCTGTCAGCAAGAAGAGTACCTCGATTTTCCTATTTCCTCCATGACATCTGGTCCTAAACCACTTCTGATGATGTGAGGTGACTCTTGTTGTGTTCAGCTGTTCAGATTTTTTCCCTCAGCCACTTTCCCTACTTTTTCTTCCAAATATATAATAAGTGACAGGGTTTTGGTTTTTGTTTTGTTTTGTTTTGATGATCAATGAATCCCCAAAGTTCCCCAAGAAAGAAAAAAAAAAAAGAAGAAGGAGGAGGAGGAACCTCAACACACCTATTAGGATGATTAGAGTGAAAAACCCCAACAATGCCAAGTGCTGGCAAGGATCCAGGCCAAGTGGAACCCCGCCCGAGGCTGGGGTGCAGGACGGGGCATGCGCCCCAGGGAGGGCTCAGCAGTGCCCCCCAGAGTTCAGCGGACATTTCCAGGATGGCCCAGCCGTCCCACTCCTGGGATCTTACCCTTGAGAAATAAAAGGTCCTTTTCACACAGAAACCTGTACAAGCTCTCCCTGTAATCGTCAAAACCTGGACACAACCCCAATGCCTCCAGCACGTGAGAGGGTGGACAGATGGACAGTGGGACCACTGCACGGACAACTGCTCGGCAGCGAGGAGGGACCCACGACTGACACGCTCCGCACTTGGCTCCGGCTCGGGGGCCCAGCTCAGGGCATCAAGTGTGGGGTGGTTCCATGTGTAAGACATTCTTGGAAAGTCAGACCTAGTGTGACGGAGTGGCCGGGGACAGCGTCTTCTTTCTCTCACTGTTAACTCATGCTGTTTCCCAAGACTCAATCCAATAAGTCTTTCCTCCTCGGAGTCTGACCTGTTGTAAGTCCTCCGTTTTTGTGACAGGTGACAGGGCCACAGGCAGTACTTTCGGATTTGCGGGTCACACTCTGCGCTGGGAACCATAGCGGTCCTCTGTATGCCCCCAGGCAGGGAGGGAAACTGGGGTGTCGGAGCAGCCTCTGGGGTCAGCTCCAACTGCTCCTGTGCCCGTGCTCCTCACGGCTCCCCAACCCTGAGGACATCGCCTTGGGCTTTGGGTTTTGTGGGGGTTTTTCTCTATAGATTTGATCAGGCCTCCATTGAGTTTTGACCTGGATTTATTTCCTACCCTCCTGCTTTAATGCCTTTTATTTTATGCTAGACTAGTCAGTTTTTCACAGTCTCCTAGATTCACGGTGTTCCTCTTAAATATTGCTTTAATTTCACAGAGCATTTCTGCAGTGTGACCTGGTTCCTCCTGTGCACCAGGTTGGGAGTCATCCCATCTTCATTGTCAACTGGACACCAGCAGCCAAGCGGTCGCAGATATCCCAGCACAGAAGGTGTCATTGGCCAAATTAAGCCACTCCGAGCACTTTGATTGTAAAGTCAGTTAATACACAGCGAGGAGCAAAGGGAAAGAAATAGGGTGCATTAGTGGACGTAGGGAAGGATGTAAGCAGGACGATGGGGTTCACTCCCTGAATCCTGGTTGCGCTGTGTTAATGTCAGCTGCGTATCTGTCTGTCTGTCTCTGCCGCACAAAGTGTCCCAGCCCAGTTGTTGACCTTGGAGCAGGGAGACCCCATCAGAGGAGGGGCATTCAGCCAGGCATCCTGGTCCCATCACGACTGTCAGGGAGCCTGCAGAGTGGCCCAGGGTTATAAGGCATTTCTCAGGTGGGGGCCACGGAGTGCCACAAAGGGTGGTTGAAGGGAAAACCTCATGAAAATTCAGTCTCGAACTGCAGGTACCCCTTTGTCTTTCCATTCCCTCTCTGTCCATGTTTGACACACACATGCTTTGCTTATGAACCTCTATCTGCCGGACGTATCTAAAGAAGCTGCTGACGGCTGGCATCCTACATACTGATACTTACCCAGCTCACATCTTTCCCCTCTTCTTGTTTTCTTGTCTGGGCCAGCAGCCCTGGATACTAACAAACAAGACCAAAAATGCCCATTATACTACGTTCCACCCCAGCCTGCCGAGGAAAGGGGTGGGGACGGGAGAGTCAACACCCACGTCTGTGTTATGAAGGGGTCTCCTCTCTGACTCTGATCGCCATTAGGGCTCTTAGCGAATGTGGTTTTCCATCTGTAGCCCAATGCGCTCGCTCATACCAGGCTCCAGAACCAGACCCTCTTCCTCAGTCCCTGACGAAACTGAATAGCCACTGGAGCTGTCCTGACTGTTTGCCTCCCCGTCTTTGGGGGACCTGGTCCCCTAAAACCCCAGACAGGGGGAGCAGAGAAAACCCATTTCTCCAGATAGATACAACCCAAAGAGAGAAAACAGAAAAGGAAGGGGCTAAGCCACTGACCCTTAGGTCCCTCTTCCCAAATGACCAATCAAAATCTTTTTACTATGAAGTGAAGATGCAGGGGCACCTGGGTGGCTCAGTTGGTCAAGCATCTGCCTTCAGCTCAGGTCATGATCCCGGAGTCCTGGGATCGAGTCCCGAATCAGACTCAGGGAGTCTGCTTCTCCCTCTGCCCCTCCCCCTACTCGGGCTCGCGCTCTCTCTCTCCACCCCCAGATAGATAGATAGATAGATAGATAGATAGATAGATAGATAAATAAATAAATAAATCTTTAAAAAAAAGATTCAGAAAACGACAAAAATATACATACGTGGCCTACTGATTTTTTGTATGGTATGTACTTGAAACCACTACCCAAGTCAAGAAACAGAGCTTTGCCCTCCAGCCTGGACGTAGCTTCAGTGTGGATCCCCTCCCACCGCAAGTAACCGCTGCAGCAACAGAGCCGCCACCATGACTCTGATGCTGACCAATCAGATGCACCCTTTCTCTTCCCTGGGGCAAGGCAAGAGTGGACGTGTCACTTCCAGAGTGTCACTCCAGCAAGCTCTCTCCACAGAGAAACCAGGGGCCTTAGGTGTCCGCGTCCTAGCTCTGGTCACCACGCGTCTCATCAAAGTATATCCTTCCCACGTCATATCTTGTTGATTGCTCTTTCTGTTTAAGGATTGCATTTATTGCCTTAAAATAGCACTAAAATCCTTATTTTTGACACTTAAAATAGCTCCAGCTTTCTTCTTCAGAGTAAGTAAACAGCCTTATCTCTATGAACGCACACATACCATATGCTTTTGGCCCCGTGCCTCTTAGTTCTTGTATGGGCTATTATGTGGCTAATGCTTTGAGATGGGAAGATAAAATGTATTTGCCTTCACCCTCAAAATCACCATCTTCTTAAAAATTTGTTCCTCAGCAATGTATCTACACAAGAAGCAAAGTTAATAGGATCAAGAAAGAAACTTAAGTTCCAAGAAAAAGCCAGTAGATTTAAAATCAGTGGCACATAATACATATATGTATGTCTATCCATTTAAAAGTAATTGGATAGGTGCCTAGATTGCTTAATCATTACCGCTTAGAAATGGAAAGCAGCTCAGAGGCTGTGTTATCTAAACTTTTCATTTCATGGAAAAGGAAACTGAAATCCAAAGAACCTGATTCTTTATTTTATTTTATTTTATTTTATTTCACAGAGAGAGACAGCGAGAGAGGGAACACAAGCAGGGGGAGAGGGAGAGGGAGAAGCATGCTTCCCGTAGAGCAGGGAGCCCAATGCAGGGCTTTATCCCAGGACCCCAGGCTCATGATCTGAGCCTAAAGCAGACACTTAACCAACTGAGCCGCCCAGGCGCCCCCAAAAAACCTGATTCTTGTCAATCAGAAATAGTACCAGGGGCGCCTGGGTGGCTCAGTGGGTTAAAGCCGCTGCCTTCGGCTCAGGTCATGATCCCAGGGTCCTGGGATCGAGGCCCACAT
>LNAC01000335.1:820536-839446 GCA_002007465.1 Ailurus styani
AAAAAAAAAAAAAAAAAAAAAAAAGAAATAGTACCAGGTCCAGGGGTGCCTGGGTGGTTCAGTTGGTTAAGCATCTGCCTTCGGCTCGGGTCATGATCTCGGGGTCCTGGGATTGAGCCCCACATCGGGTTCCCTGCTCGGCAGGAAGACTGCTTCTCCATCTGCCTCTCCCCCTGCTCATGCTCTCTCTCTTTCTCAAATAAATGGATAAAATCTTAAAAAAAAAATAGCAGGTCCTGACTGTTTCCACTGTACCAAAATATTTACTCTGACCACACAGAGTTGGCTCCAGCATCACAAAGAAGACATTAATAATTTCCCTGAACTAATACCATCAGTATAGAATCTCATTTTCAAAGAGAACTTTCTATTGTAAAAAGTCCCAGGAAAGTAGAATAATAAAATCAAGCTGACGCCCAGCTGTAATACTTATTAACTGTACCTGTCAGGAAGTGTTATATCTCAGTAACAAATAACCTCACTGGCCTTACAGCAGCTTTTAAAGCAATGGAACTTATTGCTCTATGTCCAGCACAGGTTGGTCGGCAGATGAGGGGCTTTGCTTGGGGATGTAGGTTGACAGAGGCTCCGTGATCTCACGACACCCACATTAAACAAGATACTTCTGAGTTTGCTGTCCTGCGGGCCCGGAGCAGAGTGGAGAGTCAATGCATATGATGAGATGTTTGTCCTTGATGTCCCTCCTTACTTCTGCTCATGTTCCATTGGCAGATCCGACGACCTGGCCCGTAGGACACTAACTTCAAGAAGGTAGGGAGTGTAATTCCCCAGGCCAGCAGAAAGTAGGGGAACCAGATGTCAGTGAACATTAGTAATGTCTAATTCTGCGGTCTGCTTCATTAATTTGTATGTGTGTGAAATATTTTAGTGTAAACTGTAGACATGACATATGAATATTATGTTGTGTATCTCTTTGCAATAAAGACATCCCTCCCCCACATTTTTTTGTGCAGTATTGGCAATGGGAGTTAGAGAGATTTTGACAAGTCACCTCTACGTCAGTATGAATTTCTTTTTTTTCATTAAAAAG
This sequence comes from Ailurus styani, assembly GCA_002007465.1. NCBI lineage: Eukaryota > Metazoa > Chordata > Mammalia > Carnivora > Ailuridae > Ailurus > Ailurus styani. Next base: position 821,588 of record LNAC01000335.1, read on the forward strand.
AAACTTTTACTTTGTAATCACGTGATCATTGTCATACCTAACCAAATTAATAATGCCGCAGTATCTCCAATATCAAGTCATAGTTAAGTTTTCCAAATATTTCAGAACTTGCTTTACTGGGTACCCACCAGGTTCCAATTAAGGTCCTGCTTTAGACTCTGTCTAGTGTCATGTCTCTTAATAAAACGTAGTCCCCTCCTGCCCCCCAGGAGCTTGCTGTATGACCCCGACTTTCTGAAGAGACAGTTCCGCGGTCTAGTGAAGGCTGTCGTGGTTGACTGTCCCAGCTCCCGATTTTATTTGGTTGTTTCGTTGTGGAACTACTTCCCTTGCTCCTTTATCCTGGAATCATCCGTAACCCAGAAGGCAGCTAGAACGGCTCCATTCAACTCAGGCTCACCCCTTTGAACCAGGACACTTCCGAAGGCCTAGCATACAGTTCACATTGTTCCAAGGAGGAGCCGTGGCCTGATGGCCTCTGCTCTCAGGGCCGCCAACAGCCGTCACACCTGGCCCTCCCGTCATGGGCTGCATTTCCCTTGCCAGCAACCAGGGGTCTGAGCGCGGGTGTTCTGGCACCGTGCCAGTTCCCCACGGAGCCTCAAAGGAAAACATTTTAAGAAGCAATATTCCATTTCCAACTCTTCCAGGCAGTGACATTTCAGATAAATATAGAGAAGCTACAAAAATTGAGCAAGTCGGTGTAGAAAATTGGCAGTTTGAATGTCTGAAGTTAGCAAGGGGAGGGTCCGAATCCTAGTTCGAACGCGTCTCCTCCCAGTTTTCTCCTGCCGTGGTGCTCTGGGTTCTGCGACAGCAAGGCCTCTGGGTTCTGCTCCCGCCCCTCTGGCTTCTCCTTCTGAGTATTGTGTTCAGGCCCTTCCTGCTCTCCAGTGTGGACGTTGGGGTGCTGTCCTGCCATCCTCTCTGCTCCCGACGGGCCCTCTTGGGATGGTTTCACCCACAGACCTGGCTTCCACCGCAGTCTACACGCCGAGAGTCGTAAATGTCAGTAGTAGGGTTTTCCGGAGAAATCGAAACAGAACCTGTAGGATATGTATGTATGTAGAGCTACATACTTGCATATATCTGCATGACAGGTACTTATCTCGTGTATGGGAGAGAGACAGAGATTGAGAGAGAGAGATTTATTATAAGGATTGGCTCATGCAGTTACAGAGACTGGGGAGTCCTAACAGCTGCTGTATGCAAGCTGGGGACCCAGGAACCTGTGGTGTACATGCCAGTCCAAGTCCCCAGGCCTGAGACTCAGGGGGGCTGATGCTGTAATTCCCAGCCCCAGGACAGGGGACTGTATCCCAGGCCTTCTGCGGATCCGCTGAGGCCCACCCATATGGGGAGGGCAAGCTGCTTTATTTTTTAAGTGGACTCCTTATTCAAACGTTAATCTACGCAGAAACACCCTCACACAGGCGCTCAGAAATGTTTAACCAAATGGCTGGGTGCCCCGGGATCCAGTCCTGCTGATCTGGCTGACACAGGACGTGAAGCGCGACACTCTGTGTACCTGGCCACTCGGGCGGCCACCCTCGGCTCTCCACCCTCAGCGTGTTGAAAACAACATCGCGTTGCAACACCAAGCTCGCTCTGCAACTCAGCTCTTTCCAAGAATAGCTCCTTGAAGTTGTGTATAACTACTCAGGTGTTTCTCTCAGGCTTCTTCCAGCTTTAGGAAAAACGTGAACGAAAAAGATCTCCTGCCTGCTCCACTTTGCCTGAGCTGATCATTTGAACAGCCCTCCTCGGCCTCTTGGATGACCTCGTCCTCCTTCCTCCACCCCTGGCATCCCAGCAGGGGGACACGCGTCCAGAAGTGGCGGCAGAGGAAAGCACGAAGGTGGCCGCGGCCGTCCCAGTCTCCTCCGCCATTGGGAGCAGGCTCTCCGCGCACCCGCAGCTTCTAGAGTGTTCTGTCTGGGCGCCCCTGCCGACCTCCTCAGTTCCTTCCCGGGGGAAAAGATGGCATTGGACACGAAACAGAATGTAATCACACCAGGGAGCAGCCACAGGTGGACGACTCTGCAAGGTTCTGAGCTAAAACAAAACAAAAGGCCCAAACCTAAAACCTGAAGAGAAAGGCGATCAGGATACAAAAGGATGGGGTAACATGCCTGATGTATTTTCAGATCTTCTCAGTATCTTTCCCACCTAAAATCGAATGCAGTGTTGGCCAGTTTTTGTTTTAAGGAAAACACCTTTGAGGCAAAGGTCCTCCATCTATCTGTGCCCTGTTCCCCTGACAAAGAAAACATCTTTGCAATTTACATACGAAGGTGAAAATTCTCATTCAGTTCAGCACAAGTCTGTTTAAACGACATGACCTCACGCAGAGAGTTTTAGGTGTATCCAGTCAGACTTTAATAAGAACAGCGCGACCAGTCATCCAGCACAATCATTATTTTGCCTTCTTGGGCAGCCCGCAAGAACACCTGTGAAGCCCCCCTGTGATCATTGCAACCGCCTTCAGGAGCGTCGCTAAGTGTTGAACATGACTCTCTGTGCAGCCAGCGTGGACGTGTATTTTAACCCTCATTGGTGATAAAGGAAACGGAGACGTGGACGGTTGCAAGGAAAAACTTGCCCAACGTCCTGTCGCTAGTGGGGGCCGGGCCAGGAGCTCGCACTCTGACCTATCCTGCTTCCACTTTGTAAAGCTCCTTAGAGGCCACTTTCCAGGAGGATGCTGTTCTGTTCCCGTGGTCGTTCGGTTGACCCCGGTGTCCGCACTTCATGGGAGAGTCTCTGCCTCTCTGTCTGTGCACCTGGGATCGGCTCTCGCGCTCTCCCTGGCCCTCTGTCAAAGCCGCTTGCCGTGTCTTGATTTCTTTGGATTTCGCGGCCCCCTGTCCCCTTTCTCTGTGTTTCACCGTGCTCACTGTTCAGAGTGCAGGACGAAGCCATAGATTTTGTCGTGTGGCTTGTTTGTGGAGCAGGGTGTTATGGTCCCTATCATTTCAAAATGAAATCTGTTTTTAAAACTACATTTTATTTTTCACTGTGCAATACTCAGAGATTCTTCTCCCTAAAATTCCTTCGAAAAATTTTAACTGTATAGAAAACTCGAAAAAAGAGGACAGCAAACATCTGCATACCTCTCAGCCATTTGTTAACTGGTGAAAGGTACGCTCACCAGTTGTTCACATTTGTTTTTCAGAGGAAGTTGCAGACATGGTGACATTTCACCCCCACGTGTTTACATATGTCTTTCTTAAGAAAGAGGAAATTGCCCGGTGTGATACCATTATCACACCAAACACCTGATACGTAGTCCATAAAATCACCTATACTTCGAATTTCCTGGTAGGTCTTCTAGAGCCCTTTCTCTATTAAAACTTCGCGTATTGCTCTTGATTAGGCACCTGGTTAGGCTGGTTTTAAGCTAGGGCAGCACCCGCTTTTTTTTGTTGTTTTTTTTGTTGTTGTTTTGTTTTGCTTCTAAAATCGTTCCCCTTTTTTGAAAAGTCCGGTTGTGCTGTAAAATATTTGGATTTCACGTTTCTCTGGTTATTTCCTTATAGTTGGGCTGAGGCTGCGTATTTAGGCGTGAACACTTAACTCCAGCGGGCCTGCTGTCTGGGGGCTGCTTTCACTTGGTGAAGGGCCCTCTCCATCCAGCCTGCTCTTGGGGTGGGGCTGCTGGATCACTGGATCATGCGGGCTTTAGGTTTGCTTGCGTCTCCCTGCTGCTGGACTGGCATTCCTCTGATGGACGTTACAAACCCCAGGGTGTGAAGACAACAAAACAGAGGATGTCCTAAAGGGACAGAGACACCGCCAGTCCCAGTGCGGCTTGGCCCTGAGACTGCGTTCCGGCCCCGGGTCTCCTGCCCCGAGGATGTGTTTGCCGCCTCCCGCTAGGCGGGGGGAACACCAAGGAAATGATGACGGGGCCAGTGGAGGCGAGGAAGGGGACACGAGCATGCAGGGGCACCCCCATGATGCCTGTTTGGGACAGCAGCGACTGGAGCTGTGGGGATACGTCTCCTTCCTCACTGCCACGCTCGGCCAGAAACCCTGGTTTGGTCCTCAGCTCTGGTCTGCCCTTCATTTCCCATCCCAGCTGCTCACTAAGATCCTGCAGGCTCTCCCTTCTACCTCCCGGTGCTGGCATTGCTCCTACCCACACTGCCGTGGCCCTGGGCTGAGTCCTCTTTTTCACTGTCGCCGCCCCCAACGGCTCCTCCCACCGACCTCTTCCCCTCACCGCTGCCCAGTGAGTCCACTCTCCTGCTTAAAAATCTTTGCCAGCTCCCCGTTTCTTTTTTTTTTTCTTTTTAGGATTGTATTCATTTATTTAAGAGAGAGAGTGAGCAAGAGCAGGGAGAGAGGCAGAGGGAGAAGCATACTCCCCACTGAGCACAGAGCCGGACACGGGGCTCGATCCCAGGACCCCGAGATCACAACCTGAGCTCAAGGCAGCTGCTTAACCGACTGAGCCACCCAGGTGCCCCCAGCTCCCTGTTTCTTATGGAGAAAGTTCAGATACTTTGCCTGGGACACAGACTTCTCCTCCTCCATTTTCTTTATCCAAAAACTGTGTTGGTTGAAGTATAACAAAGGCACAGAAAATACAGAATAATAATTGTACGGCTGGATCGGTCCTCACAAAGTGAACCCACCAAGGCCAGGGTACTGAGCATTGCCAGCATCCCCCCTCCCCATTGCTGCACTTCCATTTCCCCCCAAAACCACCACTTTCTGACTTCTAACACCATACAGGAGTTTTACCCTTTTTAAAATATATATATATAAATGGAATTTGTATAATTATATAAAAATTATATAAATGGAAATTATACAGCATATATTCTTTTAAGTCTGGCTTCTTTTTTTGCAATGTTATGTTTGTGAGATTTATTGAGGTTGTTCATGCCTCTTCAGACTGCTCCTGTGTTGTACAATACTTCCCTGTGTGAGAATATCAGGATCTATTGATCTCTTTCACTGTTGATGAATATCTGGGTTATTTCCAGTGTTTGGCTATGAATAATGTTGCTGTCAACACTCATACAGGTATTTGTGTTGGGCCCGTGTCTGCAAAATTGCTGGGTTATGAGATTTGCATATATGCCCATCCTTAGTAGATACTGACAAATTGTTTTTGAATTTATTATACCAATTTACATTCCTACCAACAAGGTATGAATGTTCCACTCGCTCCATATCTTTGCCAACACTTGGTATTTTCAGCCTTTTGACTTTAGGCATTCTGGTGGGTGAGTGGGGGATCTCACTGTGGCTTTAATTTGCATTTCTCTGATAACCAGGAATGCTGGGCACTCTTCCGTATGCTTGTTAGCCAGTTGGCTATCCTCTATGGTGAAGCGTACCCCTTTCCTTATGACTGGAACGAGTTTTTAGTAGAATCTGATTACAACTTCTTGTTGGTTATAGGCACTGGTAGAGATCTTCCAGTCTATGGACTGACAATTCATTCACCTACTGGTGTATTTTGATGAATACAAGTCCCTAATTTCGACATGGTCCAGTTCCTGGGGAGCTCTTCTTCTGGAAGTTGGAGCACCCCTGCTTTTTTCTTGGCCCTCCCCCATGGGCACCGTGGCCTCAAGCAGCTTTATCTCATGGCAGAGAAGAGCGCTGTAGACACCTTCCCTTCTATCAGGAGACACAGATCTTTCTCAGAAGCCACAGCCGACTTCCCTTATATTTCACTGACAAATCGGGTCACATTTCCACCCCTCACTGCAAGGGAGTCTAGGAAAGTGGACATCTCTTTTGTTCCTACCTCTCTATCAGAGGACAGGGCACTGGATAGAGTGGTCAGGTGGCCAACCAGCGAAGTCTGCACTAGAAAGAGATCCAGCAGTGCTTCTGCTGTTACTGGCAATTGGAAGGTGCATCCCATGCCCCTCCTCCCACTGAGATGTGTTGATGATCTGTAATGTTGAGCTGTTAACTATACTTCACTGAAATCACATCATGAAACTGAGATATGATGATGTATTACTGATAAAAATGAAATGGGTGTGAAAATAACCTCCATGCGGAGTCCCATATATGCGTATGTCTGTGTCCATTTTCACGTGCAGGCATTTTTAATGTAGAAAAATACACACTACTGACCTGCGTAACACTGGTCATCTGACAAGGATCGGATTGGAGAAGTGTAAGCTTTAACATTTTCTTTCTATACTTCTATGTTTCTTTAATATCTTTATAACTTGAAAAATACTGTAGCTGCGTCTTTATCTACTTGAGTCACATTGGAGTCGAATCCCACTTATGGGGAAGAACTGCTTTGGGTCACCATTGCTGACTTAATGGTGTCTGCACTTCCAAAGTAGCCTTCTGTTGGACAGCATTGGAGACCATAACAATTGGCTGCATCTGTGGAGTGGATAAACCAAGTGGACGTTTTGTAAGCCCTAGCTTTATAAAAACTCCACCAAATACTATGACGCTAAATTAAGTAAGTTGCTTATGGGCTAAAATGTGTCCTCTCCAAATGCGTATGTTGAAACCCTATCCCCTGCCTCCCAGACCTCGGACTGGAGGCAGGGTCTCCGCGGCAGTAATAGAGTTCAAAGGAGGTCATTAGGGTGGGTGCTAATCCACTGTGAAAAGGAGATTCAGATACAGATCCACACAGAGACAGGACCGTGTGGGGCTCAGGGAGAAGGCGGCCGTCCCCAAGTCAGGAAGAGAGGCCTCGGGAGAAGCCAACCTTGACCTCAAACCTCCAGCATCTAGAACCAAGAGAAATGAGTACCTCTGGTCCGAGCGCCCAGACTGGGGGGCTTTGCTGTGAGAGCCTTAGCACGCTAACCCTTGCCTAATACTCGCATGCAGTACACCTTCATTCCTCCCTCCTCCGGTTTTCCTGAGGGGTAACCGGCAACACCGTCCCATAAAGTGCAGGATGTGATGACGATACACGAATACGCTGTGAGAGGACTCCCCGTGAATCACTTACACACCCTTCACCTCACACACTTACTTTTGGGGGATTGAGAACATTTAGGTTCTCCTCTCTCAGCAAATTTCAGTTCTACCTGACAGCACCCTCAACTTAGTCACCATGTTTTACGTGAGAGCCTCAGACCTCATCCATCGTACAGCCGGAAGTGTGTGTGTCCCTTCACCCGACTCTCCCCACTTCCCGGCCCCTGGCCCCGGACAGCGGCCATTCTGCTCTCCCTTTCTGTGCGTTCAGCTTGGGTGCATCTTCACTCCTAACACACTCATATTTACACCTAAGCATTTGTGTAATGTTTCAGCTTTAACTTTTAGAAAAGTTCTTCCATAATTCTTTCCTGTTCACAGGCAGGATAATTCAGTGAAGTGAGGTCAGTCAGGTATTGCTGCCTCACAGATAGAGAAACCAAGGCACCCAGGGATTCAGTGACGCGCCCCAAGTCACACGGCAAGTGGGAGGCATCCAAGAGCAGATCTGCTCTCCTGGGTCAGGAGACTTGCCTTTGGCCATCTTCATCTATCAAACGGAGCATTTACGGACAGCTGCCTCAGATGTTGCTTCTTCCCAAACATGTCCAATGCATCCAGCAACTACTTGCTGAGGGGGTATGTGTGTGTGGCAGTCTTTAAGCATCTGAGGAGACAGCACTGGGGACATGGCATCTGCTTTGAAGGAGCATGAAGTCCAGATGTGTTGATGGACACCGAAACATGCAATATTTCATACGATGTGAAAAGCACATGGCAACACCATTCAGGAGGACCTCACTGGTGTGGTGGAAGTTGAGCGGGGCTTGACTGTGAAGGAGCTTGTCAGACAGAGAATGGGATTTGCCACAGAAGTAGCTTCACACGTGAAGTCCAGAGTTGTGCAAGCTCGAGACCAGAGCATGGTGGCAGGAGAACAGACTGGAGGGTGATGGCAGGCAAGGTGGGTGATGGTTCCAGAGAGGCTTCCATGCACATGAGGGAGCTGGGCCTTTGCTCCATATTCCAGACATTCCCAGGCATTTGCATATCTCTTATCGGGTAAATAAAAATTAATAGAAAGCTGACACACAATTGCTGGATTTTTATTTTACTAAGTAAAAAACCAAACTACTATCATCTGTAATTCAATATCAGTTTATACAAGGAACACCACTGAGAATGTAAGAGAGTCCTAACTTTCTACAACAAAAACCAAAAAGTTGGATGCATTTATTTAGCTTTATGAAAAACTCACTATACTCGCCATTTCCCACTAATTTCACGAAGACAGAGTTTTGGGATCCACTCCCATAGATCACTCTTCTTAAACTTCAGTGAGGACATGTGAATCACCTGAGGATCTTACTGGAATGCCATTCTAATTCCGGGTGGGGCCCAAGAGTCTGTGTTTCTAGAAGCTTCTGTGTCAGGTTCTCACTGCTGGAGCTCAGACCACACCTTGACCAGCCAAGCTGAGTCTCCACAGCAAGAAACCAGAAGACTGGCTTTGATCGCATTTGTATTTGAAAAATTTAACCAGGAAGCCATGTGTAAAATTGGTTGTAAGCAAAATGTTCCCACAGCTGATCACATGACGGAAGCTACTCTACGGATATCTACCCTGTGGGTTGTGCACGATTACTTCAGCCCCGCTCTCTCATCCTCTGACTCATTGCAGCAGTTCCTCAAATGGCAAGAACACCTCAAAGATTCACAGGAAGTGCATTCCCTGAATTGACTACACGTATCTCTTCCTGACTGAATCTTTAGTCTTAGTATCAAGACAGAATAGTGGTGGAATAGAAGGAAGTAGCATGTGTCAAGAACAGCATATCTACTGCCACAAATAAAACGGCTTAAAAATAGTGTAAATCAAACCAGCAGTGGTTGGTTTGGTGCCATCGCTTCTCAGGGACTTGAGCAATGATTGAGTCCCGTACATGGAGAACAGATTGTTCCATGCAAGGCCTTTGGAAGTTAACTTCAAAGCAGATGTTCTGGAAGCCTCTGTTACCATTACAGACAAGCTGTTCTCATTTTATAGAAAAACAAATACGTAATAATAAATTATCATACTTACCTTAATGGCTTCACAAGGATTCATTAGGAAACATTCATAAAACGGGGATAAGAAGTTTAAAAATGTACATTTTAAAATAATATTTTTATGACATCGGAAGCCCAGGACATCGTGAGCAATAGCAGATGGCAAGTCTTACAAATGTCTTACAAATATTGGACAGGCCGTCGGAACCGAAGGCAGAAAATAACGAATTAGAATGACTTTGGGGCCAATAGTCATTTTAGATTAACCCAAAGATGTTTCCCCACAAAAACTTTGATAGGTGATCGTTTCCCTGAAGCCTACTTGAATAAGAGCCTTCGGAGGACTTACCACTTTTTTTTTTTAAGATTTTATTTATTTATTTGAGAGAGTGAGCAAGAGAGAGAGAGCACAAGTCAGGGGAGGGAGAGGCAGAAGCAGACTTCCCACTAACCAGGGAGCCTGACTCAGGGCTCGATCCAAGGACCCCGGGATCTTGACCTGAGCTGAAGCCAGACACTTAGCGGACTGAGCCACCCAGGTGCCCTGGATGACTTACCACTTTTAAAAGGGGCTCTCATATTTTTTGGCCTTCCATTCCATAAGGGGTTGTCTGGAACCTGGAGTAAACACAACTCATGATGGACTACAAGCCCAGCTTCCTGTAGCTTTCCATGTCATTAGACTTTGCTTACTGGTGTGTAAGGCAGCCTTAGGAACCCACTCTTGTAATAGGCAAGTTTTTAGACACTTATGAAACCCGACCTCCACGCCAAGAGAGCATAGGTGTTAAAAATAGTTCAAAACTGGAAAATATCAATAATGCTGTATCACCTACAAAAATCCAGGCCAGTGAAAAGAGATAGGGGGAAGAATAACTAGGAATGTGTATATATCTTTAAAAATCAGGAAACCCTAAGAGCTTTGAGTAGCAGTCCTCAAATAAAACCCTTGAAAAAAATTTTAGAACGAGATTCCCAATGAGGGCATCAAGAGTACGAAGAGCTATGAGCTCTGCCTTTGTGCCCCCCCGATGCAGAGCTGTGGGCGCTAAGTGGGGCCATGATGCCCGAGATGTTTACAAGATGTTAGGACAATACTAGAAATTCTTCTGACATTTATTTGTCCAAAAATGTGATACATTAACCTTTACTAATATCTAACGTTTTAAATGACTTTAGCACATGTGTTCTCTCTCTTTCTCTGGGTTGGTGGATGGATCGGTAGATGGATGGATGGGTGGATGGATGGACGGACGGACGGACCCATTTTTTAAAACGCTGGACCTGGGCCTCCAGCGTGCAGACAGCACATCATGGAACTTCTCAGCCCCCATAATTGCATGAGACAATTACTCAGAATCAACCTCAGTCTCTCTCCATATCCGTATCTACAGATATCCTCACACCCTATTGCTTCTGTTCCTCTGGAGAACCCTAAGAACACCGCCCGGTAACTCTGCGTTTCCATGATGGCCGCAGGAAGAGCTCCCCGGAGGACAGACACCGTTAGTGGCATTGTGCAGCACCCCAGAGCACCGGACAGCCTCATGCATGTGTCCTCACTCGAGAGTCCAGGTGTGTCCAGCTGCCTCTCCGAGGCAAAGCAGTTCCCATCAGTGCAGGCAGAAAACTCCAAATGCCACTTCTGGATCTGCTGTCCCTGCAGACGCCTTCTGCTTGTGTGTCTACGCACAACATCCTTCCCACCATCATGCACCGGCCATGCAGCCCCTCCCAGAGTCACCCCAGCCTCCCCTCTCCTGCCCTTCCCCGTCTTGTGGCAGCGGGTCCCAGGCGACAGTTCCTACAGCCACACCCCAAGTGATTCCGGGCAATTTCTGCAGCCTGGGATTCGAGGTCCTTCAGCAGCTGGGTCTGCACTTACTTTTGAATTTGGTCTGCGCAGTCCTCTAAAGGAATTCGCTTCTCCGGGGATGCTGCATAGCTTTGTGCTTCCCCCGTGGTGGGAAGATCGTGGCTCTCCGCTCTTGCTGTCGGCTGAGCTCCAGCCCGCCTCCAGTCAGCTTCTCTTCTTGCTGAGATGCCCCGCAGGTCCACAGCGTGACTGCTGTGTGTGTTCTGAGCTTCTCTCGTAGCATGCTCTTTCCCACGCATTCTACCTCTCTGGGGTGCCTATGGGCTGTTACTGTGTTTTAGTCTTTCCTTCTCGAGCAAATTCAGAGCTCAAAAGGAGATCTGGTATCTTTATGTTTCCCCTACAGCATGCTGCACAAAGCTGGGTACCCAGGGACGATTTGTATTTATTGAGGATTAGCAGGGCCTCCCGAACCCCAGACCCAGGGAAAGTGGCCTCTGAGCCTCAGCTGCCTGGGTTGTCAAGGTCCAGGATCCCTGGTAGATTCTTCAGGTTTCTGAGAGCGTCCACCTTTACCACCCCCTTTGGTGCCCACCCCCAGGTGAGCTGCCTTGCTGTACAGAATGCTGACCTAGATGTAAAGTCAGCAAATGATCGAAAATCCACTCGCACAAAGCATTGGAGAGCCTGTAGGCCTTACTGATGATTTGGGGAGGACACGGAGAAGTGTTTCCACCACAGGTTCATCAATGGCCTCCCTGGGCCTCCATCCCCTCCTTCCCTTCTCTTTATTCCCTACCCTGTTCCTGTCAAAAGCAGTCCCCTCCTCCCCCCAGGCTCTCATGCCCACCTCTTCGCACTTTCTCTGCAAAGTACCTACCGCTTTCTCTCGGGGTCCAGGACCTGTGCCGCCACTGTGTTTCAGGCCCTCCTGTGACCCCAGCAGCAAACCGGGAGTTATTTTCTCGAAGAGAAAGTTCCCTGTCTCACGGGAAATCAGGTACTGCTGTTAGGGTTATAACCTTGTTACACTGAACCAACTGCTGACTTCAGGGGTGCTCCATTCTGGGGCTCCTGCTTCCTCGACTCCCTTGCTGGGCCCCCTGGCCGTCGGACTTGCTGTCCCCTCTCTTCCCATCTGCAGGGTTTCATCCATGTGCAATTCCAAAAGGGCTTTGCTCTGGACCCCCTGGAACCTTGGGCTTTATTCAAGCACTTTCCCCACAGTAAGGTTTTCCTTCTGCGGGGGCGGGGGGGGGCAGAGATTGACAAATGGGAGACAGTGGGCAGTGGGCTACTTAGCTCAACAATACAGCCACTCCTTGGTGGCCCCTAGCATGACGGCACAGCGGCAGTAAATGCTTGCTCTCCTGACTCCCTAAGCAGTGCTCTCCCTTGCCTGGATTTCTACCACTTAGCTCCGTTAGTTCTCCGTTTACCTTTTCCTCACGTCCGTTCAGATCAGTGCACTCTAGCTCCGTGGAAAATACTGCCAACGCCTTCCAACCAGTCCTATCTTACCTCACCTGCCCGGAAGATGTGCCCGTTCTCTACAGGTCATAATCGTGAACTTTCTCTTATTCCTCTGCCTTCCGGGCATACTGAGTCCCCAGATCTCACATCCTTGGCAAGTTTTTCCTATTTAAGTTTTCCTGGTAGCTTGGGGGACCCTGTTCGGATCACATCAACAATTGTACTACTTCCTAAACAACCCCCACTCCCTGCCCCCGAAAATCACCCGAAAACAAAAACCAAGAGGGTGCTGTCAATGATTCTCACTTCTGAGGGATAATTCCTAGTTTTCAAAAATTAGTTCAATAGCTACCAGTGGGTTTTCTTTTTTAACCCGACACGATTTTTAAAAGCAGTTTGTAATAATTACTGTGTGCCAGGAAGGTGACTCGACTTCAGAAGAGGTCACACGTGTGGACATGCGTGTGGACCCGAGTGTGGGAAAGCTACACAGACATTAGCTGCTTTTCTGTGGGAATAGCTGCGCCTCGAAGATAAGCAAGATACCTCTCACTCGGCTGTTGCACAGCAGAAAAGTCAGTGTTTCTGCAGCAGCCCTCCTTTCTACGGAGAAAAGCCACTCACAATACAAGCTGGACCCATTCTGATTCCCCGCTCTGCTCCTGAGCTGGAGATGCGCCCGTTCGGCTAGCGGGGCGCCCCCTGGGCACGGGCTGAAGGCCACACGGGGTGCGCTGGCCGCCCTCTGCCTGGTGGCGGGCAGCCCGGTGTTCCCCTCCCTAGAACGGGCACCGGAACTCAAGAGATGCTGGTGCACACGGCGGGGGAGGGCACGTGCTGCTAGGTGGGCCCAGTCGGGGATGCATATGCCTTCCTATCCGCCAGGCGAGGCCCTGCCTGTGGACCCTCCTCCTGGGCAGGTAGGAGGAGACGCAGCTGCTCCTGCTGCGGGTCCCGGGAGCCCACTGCCGGAGAGCGGGCTGCCCCCCCTGTGTGGCGCTCGTGGCTGGGGTGGGACCTGTGGGCTTTCGCAGCTTCCCCCCACCCCGTCAAGCCCTACCTGAGCGCCATCCTCCTGGGAGTGCTTGGGGACTGAGCTGTTCTGAGCCTCCTCATCTGTGGAGCACAGTTACAGATCGATTTGGCACACGGGCATGTATAGGGATCCGTGGAGCTCTGGGAGCGGGAGGAAGAGGCAGTCGCGTTTCCCCCGCACACAATGACGCAAGTGCCAGTGTATTCACGCCGTATGTCTTTGGTTCCTGGTGAGTGTGGAATCGGTTTGTCCCATTCTTTTATTTTTAAGGAGTAACATTCTTCGCGTGATTCCAGCTATATCTTAGATCCCTTAAAGTAAAAGGCAAAATGATGGAGAAAAATGCATCCGGTTGTGTTTAAGTTCCAATATTCACCCTGACAGCTCCTATTAGCAGTTACTGTGGAAGGGGCCGGGGCTGCGGGCAGACCACTTTGCTTCTGGACTGCTCTGACACATGCCTCCTTCCTTCTTCCTTAAAATAACTCGGACTCACCTTTCTTTTTCTAATATATAGTTTGTAAGTGTATTTATTTAAGCACTCTCTACCCCCACCATGGGGCTCGAACTCACAACCTGGAGACCGAGAGTCGCATGCTGCTCCGACGGAGCCAGCCAGGCGCCCCAGATTTACCTTTCTTGCTCTCATCTACCTGTTCTTATCCTCCCTTCCAGCACCACACAGTACAGATGGTTCACCTCTTTCGGAGCAATTTGTCCAGTTTCCTTAATATCTTCTATTTCATGGCTGTGAGATCTGACACATCTGCTAGGTTCCTTCGGAGCGTCTCCTCTTGCACCTCATAGCACACCTGACCCTGGGCAGCAAGACAGGGGTCTTCAGGCTTGGACACCGTTTGTGTGGACACAGCCGACATCTACTGGGAGCTGACTCATAGCCGGCCCGAGGGCACCAAAGCCCCGCCCCCGCCACGTACCTACTGTATTGTGAACTTGGACGCCATTTCTTTTCCATTTAGCATAGGAATCTGACTTTACATTGTATCCCTACTGTATCCAGGTTGGGTTCATTTTACCCATTCTAGGCTATCAAATGCTTTGGGATCCTGACCCCTATGCAGTATTTTAGGTCTCCTGTGCTTTGTAACATTTGAAATGGCCTCTGGGCCTCACCCAGCCACCGATAAAATATGAAGACAGAAGGCCAAGGGCTGAGAAGAAACCACATTTCTCTACGAGCCAGATTTCAGACAGAAAACTAGACACCGTGACCAAAAGGACAGAATGGAGACCATGTATGCGCATTTCTAACATTGCCTTTAATTCAAAGGGCCACTTTTAAAAATATAAAGGAGTAAGCTTCCGCTCAAACCGGTCAGCCAAAAAGACCGCAGCCCTGTAAACGGGATGTTAAAATCAGGCCCCTCCTGGGGGGACACCGGGACACAGGGGCAGCGAGCAGAGTGAGGGTTAAGTCACTCTGCACACATCCCTGAGCCTCGGGCCCCGCCACTCTCTGCAGAACAGGAAGGAGGTCAGTGTGGAAAGAGCTGGATCTGGAGAGGGCCCTGGTGCGGACGGTAGCTTCGGAGAAGGCTGGGCCCTTCCCTCCCACGGCAGGACCACCCCACCCCTGCAACAGAAGACAGCTGGTCCCCCCACACCGACTTCTACAGGCAGCTTCAGAGGCTGGACAAATCACCGGGAACCGGCTTAGCGTCAATTCACTTAGACTGATGCTTTCTTCTGGGCTTCCGCGTTACTGTTCCCACTACAGAGCTACTATTTACGTTCATCACTGGCAAAGTGGAACTAAACGAGTCATTGTGTATACTCAGACCATACATGCTAGAATGGGCAGCGGATGTGTTCTCTGACATTTTGGAAAGTAAATAAAAATGGAATTTCACTAGCTTAATTCCCTAGACTGTTAGAGTCAAGAACTGTTACGATTTAGAATAACATAAAAGTGACTTCATCCTTCGTCTTTAGACGCTCTTTCAAAAGAACCTCTAATTAATAAAGTGGGTCAGTGACTCAACTATCCACATGAACGTGTCATACTCAAAAAAGAGATGACCCAAGAGAGGCTGATGCCAGACAACTTGGATTTTCCGACTTAAGATAACAACAAACACAGAAAACTTAAGCTGAAAGAAAAATAGATAATGGGGAGTGACTTAGTAAATTAGTCTCAAATGCAAGAAAAGTCATTGTTTTTTTTTTTTCGCCCTCTCTTTGGAATGTTTCTAAACTTAGTACAGCCCGGTCCACACTAGAAGAAAAACAAATTACGTGCTGAACTTACATCCCGGCTTTCCCGAACGCAGGGGAGAAAACTTCCCCGAATGAGTAAAACACGGAATATTTTAATACCCACTTTTGGAACTTAAATAGCTTTTTCTCTTCCATAAAATCAAGTGCAATGGAGCAGAAGTACTGTGTTTGTCACCAATCCTTTATTGAAACTGGTAACTGACACACTTTATAATAGAACAACAAAAATAATGTCCAATATATACAGCCTTTGCATGGACTATTTGACTATACACAAGGCAGAGTGATAACACGATCTAATTTCCATAATAATTTGTGCACGAAAAGACACCCAGCAGACAACGTGTGAACATTACAGTGGAATGACATCACGGGTCCAGTGAAAATTCAGCCTAATACAAAACGTACTCATCTATTGCAAATGACGGCTTTCTAAACAGCCAGAGCTTTTCAGTAGTAATTCACCCAGAGTCCGAAGCAGAGATTTGGTGTGTGGCTATGAGTCTCTTCAGTGAAACCACCTCTGCAGATAAGTTTGCTATCCCCTGCTTCAGAAACAAATTCTCTGGGTCAGACACTTTGTAGCCACTGTCTTGCATTTCCACAACTCCAGTTTTGAAGCTATTCTGAGTTTTTCCATTAAGTTCTTTTTGATGCCAGTGTTCCGATTTGAGAGACCAATCTTGAATGTTAGTCACCTGCACTGAAAAAGGGGTGAGGGCAGAATGTACCATACTCGGGGCAGTATGCTTCTCGAGTTCGCAATGTCTCTTGGGCGTCCCGTCGACGGGCGAGGATGCTTTCGGCGTGGCGTCGAACTCGTGATCGAACGCTTCTACTTTGATCTGCATGGCTTTGGCTTTAATGCGGAGCTTGTGCGGCAAGGCGGAGGGGTTCACTTCTGGAACCTTCACCACGGTGGCGTGGGCGCGCTGAAGCTCCACGGGAGAGTGGATGGGGCCCTTGGGAACCTGCTGCTCGTCCTCCCCGTCGGAGGACTTGCCCACGGCGCCGTCGTCCGTCTCGGACGTCCTGGGGGAGTTGCTGGAGGACCGGGCGACCTGCAGCAGAGGGGGAGAGTGGGAGTAGCCGGGGAACGCGGTCCCCATGAGGCTCTGATACACGGAGGCCCGGAAGGCGCCCCGCGCGTCGCCGGGCTCCCGCGCGTAGCTCTCTAGCTCCACCGGCTCTTGCTTGATGGCCTGGAACTTGCCCTCGGGGCTCCCGCAGCCGCCCCGCGTGGCCCCGTCCTGCGAATGTTCCAGCGAGGACACTTCGGAAACGTCGGACAGGGAGGCCTGCGGGGAGTGCTTGATGACAGAAATGCAGCCGCTGGTCACCATCGAGGGCTCGCGCTCCTCCACAAAGGGGCCAGCGCTGGACTTGGCCGCAGGGTAGTCTTGGAAGTACGCGGCGGTGGAGTGACTGAGTTTCTGAATCTCCTGCGCATAGGCTGCGGAGCTGATTAAACCGAACTTTAATTTCAGGGAGAGCAGCTCGGCTTTTAAAGTAGCGTTTTCTTCTCCCAGAGCAATCAGTTTGTTCTCCAAAACCAGGTCGTTCAGTCGACGCTTCTCCCGAGACCTCTTCGCGGCTTCGTTATTTTTCCGCCTCTTTTCCCAATACATCGCATCTTTCTTTTCATCGGGAATGAATTCCCGTTTCCTCCGACAGGCGGAAGATTTGCTCTTCCCCACACTGCCTTCATTCAGAAGCAGCTCCTCGCCCGCCGTCAAGTCTTCCGAGACCTCGGTCAAGGCGGAGTTCAGCACCATCATCTTGTCCACGCCGCTGCCAGCATCCAGGGATGCCTGCTCCTTCTTGATGGTCTGCATTGTCCTCAGCTGCATCAGAATCAGGACAGATTCCTCCCCCAGTGTTCACAAACGCTTGAAAAGCTGCGGTGCAAAAGCCATCAATAGTCTCTCCCTTCCGTTCTGCTGTCCGGAACGAATCTCTCCGGCTCGTTCTCCTGAGTGGAGTAGGGGTCTCCCTCCCAGGTCCCCTGCAATACAGGAAAAGAACGTTATCCACCAGGCAAATATGTTTTGCCAGTCATGCACGAGGAGCTACGCCAAGCACGTACAGTACACAGGTCTGACCAAGACATAGCGCTTCCCTTCAAAGACGCTCCCATCTGGAAAAGGAGGTGGGGCCCCAGTGCCAAAGCTGAAAGCTGTAGAGGACACATCCCCAGCGAGACCTCTCAGCAGAGTGCCACGTGGCCCAGGACGGTGGGAGCAAAACCACACGAGGCCGAGGAGAAACAGAGGAGGGCTGTTTCAGGAGCAGAAATGTGTGTGTGTCTGGTGGGTGGGGGGGG